>JADRCD010180391.1:0-10018 GCA_019843815.1 Montemys delectorum
GTTTTACAAGAGAAGTTCCCCAAGTCAGTCCAACTTTTAAAACTAGGCTTCTCCATGATGTGTCATCTTCTATTTATTTAACAACAACAACAAAAATCTACTTTTTCAAAGTTTATTTGTTTTCACTATAACCAACTCCAAAAGCACATTCAAATGTGTTTTATCACACGGGCGACCATGCAGGTGATTTTTAAACTCACCGGTTTCTATTGCAGAGCCAACTGTCTTTATGGGAAATCGCACTAATGTGTCCCATGACTGCCTCTTTTGTTAAATTCAAAAGCTTCCAGGGGAGAATGTTCAAGAACCATTTGCAGCCACTTACTTGGTGTATTGGTTATTCATGGCTAAGTGAACAAATTATTCCAAACGTCAGTGGTTAAAGACAACATAATTACCTAGCATCTCTGTATGTCTGATGTTCAGAGGTTTCGGTCTACCGTTGGCTGAAGTCAAGGCATGAACCACAGCTGTACTCATCTATTGCTTTCTTCCCCAGGGAAAGATATGCCCCAAAGTGTACTGTCTTGGCCTATTGGCAAAATTCAGTTTCTCTGGGGCTTCTTGACTGGAGGCATCCCTCAGTCCTTGCCATGTAGATCTTTCCATGGAGCAAATGACAACATGGCAGTATGTGTCATGAGATTAAACAAGCAAGTAGAGCCAGAGAACATGAGCATCAGCAAGATGGAAGTCACAATGTCTGTCTTAGAGTTCTGTTACTGTGAAGAGATCATCACCACGGCAACTCTTATAAAAAGAAAACTTTTAATTGGGCTAGCTTACTGTTCAGAGGTTTTGTCCATTATTATTATGATGGGAAACATGGCGGCACACAGACAGACATGGTGCTGGAGAAGGAGTTGAGAGTTCTACATTTGGATCCTCAGGCAGCAGGAAGAGGAAGAGACTGGGCTTGGCTTGAGCTTCTGAACCCCGCCCTCCTACAAGACCACACCTCCTAAGGATGTCACTCCTTATGGACCCATGGCGGGTCATTTCTCTCCAAACCGCCACCGTCTCCTTGAGACTACATTTCAGAAATGACATCATGTCCTCTGTTTGTAGTTAGGGTTTCTATTGCTGGGATCGAACACTATGATCAAAGGCAACTTCAGGGAGAAAGGGTTCATTTCAGCTTACAATTCTCAGATCGTACTCTTTCATCAAGGGGAGCCAGGGCAAGAATTCAAGGAAGAAAGCTGGAGGCAGGAACTGAAGTAGAGATCCTGAAGGAGTGCTGCTTACGGACTCGCCCCTCCCTCGGTGTTAGCTCAGCCTACTTTTTGTATTACCTCAGGACCACAGCTGCCAGTGAGCTGGGCCTTCCCACCAATCAAGGAAATGCACTACGGGTTTGCTCACAGGCAAATCCTTTGGAGGCATTTTCTCAATTTAGAGTCTCTCTTCAAATGATCCTAGCTTGTATCAGGTTGGCATAAAACTAACCAAAACCACCCTTCATCTACTTGCTGTTCGTTAGAAAAAAAGTTTCTGGGTCCAGCTTCTACTCAAGGACTAAGTCAGAAAGACGTAAACAGCATGAATCATGAGGCATCTGCCTTCAAGCTGCTTACTATGCTCAGTATGCCAAGCATTGTCAAATTAAAGAAAAAAAATTACACACGCACACACGCACGCACGCACGCATGCACACACAGTCACAGTGGAGAAACTGTCATCTCTAACTCCAAATTTTGAGTTTACAAAAGCAAACACTGTTTTCATTCATTAAGCCAATAATAAAGTTTTATTGATACCAACAAATTCACATTAATAAAATATCTTCTGCCTGTTTGCATCCTTAAAAGAATTTGTTGGATAAGAGCGATGGATGGAATGTCTCTTTTTAAAAAGTACGTAAACAGTGTGGGGATTGTCACAGGCACTACTGAAAATCTGAAAATCAGGGAACTGGCTTTAAGTGGCAGAAAAGGTTTCTCCAGCTCCAAGCTTTTTTCCCTTATGTGTCGAATGGTCGGCCTAATCCTATTCTGAACACTCAGAAGCGTATTGGCAGAATCAAATGGTTTAGGATGGGTTAACTTTTAAAATACACGAGATGCTATTCAGTTTAGACATTTTTTAATGTTTACCCAGCCTGTAACTCCATCAAACTTCCCACTCACAAAGTGATTGTATTCTCTGAAGTCTCTGAAGGTGAAAACATAGTAGCAATTTAATGATTGTCTCCAAAATGTCAATATTTCACATATTGCAAGATGTGAGTATTTGGCCGAAAAATAATTGAAAAATTAAAAATCACAAAAGTAAAATATTCTGAAGAATTTGAGGCTATCCCCATTAGATTGTGTCAGTAGTCCAACCAAATAGTCTCTTGAACCAGTCATTGTCTTCTCAAACACACAGTGAGTGCTGGATTCACAGAAGAGGCCATGATGCGGGTCAGCAGACGAAGGATCAATATCACCAAAGATCACAGCCCTGGTGCCAAAGGAAGAGCGCATTCTCTCTGGTGTGATCATCTGAGCAGCAGCTGCCAGCAGGAAGGGCATGGATGGAGCCTGAAGAGAAGGCGCCATGGATGCATGGGAGATCCCTCCAGCGAGGTTCAGCCATAAGTGAATGAGCTTCAGGGGAAATGGAATGTGCTGACATAGGCCAGTGAATGAAAAAACAGCACTGTGGGTGGCCCTTCCTGTGGGCTTTGAGGAGCTTCCTTCCAATCATTTAACTGTAAGAAACCTATATAGGCTGGAGTATCAAGGTATATACAATGCTAACACTTAAGAGGCTGAGGGAGGATGCTAAGTTCAAGTCTAGACTGCCTCCCCTCTCTCTCTCTCTCTCTCTCTCTATATATATATATATATATATATATATATATGTGTGTGTGTGTGTGTGTGTGTGTGTGTACATATGTGTGTATATACACATATACTCATTAAATATACTAATATATTTATACATACATATATAATCATATATATGATGCATTAAAAAGTGCATCTTTTTCCAAGTAAAACTTTTTTATTAGGCCCATGTGATGATTTAGATAAATGTTTACAAAAGGCCTATATGGTGTTAGCATATAGAATCCCAGGCTAACTCTATCAGGAGGTGGAAGGTGTTGTGAACCTGAGGAAGATCGTCTGGAAGGGAGGTCTTTCAGTCATTGGGGATGTGTCCCCAAAAGAAATCTCAGGACTTTGGCCTCTCCCTCCTTCTCTTCTGTCTCCTGGCCATAAGGTAGCAATTGACTGCTCCAAGCTGCCCATTACTGCCATCTGCCATGCCCACCAGACACCTGAAGCAACAGGACTACTGATACGAGCCTAGAATCTCCAAAACCAGAAGTCAAAAATCAACCTCTTCTCTTAATGAGTTAATTCACTCAAGTATTGTGTTATTGTGACAGAAAAAGCTAAGAAACCGTAAATGTGAAGCTTCCCTTCAGTATAAAGGTGACATGGCATGAATGTCCAAAAAAACTCCAAATGTATTTTCCAAAGAAACATGGTGGAGAAATCTGTGGAAGCAAATGTCTAGAAGTTTTCAAGAAGTGTCAAGAAGTTCAAGTATTTTAATGCCAGAAGCAATTACAAATTTATAACTTACACACTTTGGAAACCTGGAACCTTTACTAGTGTGTTTTAAAAATCCTCACAGTTAGTGGCTCTTAACACACTAAAATTACTACACATATTTCAAAATAAAACCTTTATAAACTTATTGGAACGCATAGATAAAAGTATGCCATGAGTTATGGAGGAGCCAAGGGTGCTGTTGATTGACAATACTATTGATTCATTGATTTCTTTGGCATGGCATATTTTTCCTCTCTGTCTCTGTTGATCATGTGGCTCACTTCTCTCTGACACATTCTTAAGATAGTTGGGATGTCACTCTTTCATCAAAGGTGAAAGGTCAAATTTCAACTCCATGCAGACGTGGCTATTTCTGACAGCATCTCCTTCCCTGGCAGCAGAGAGTACTGGGCTCCTGAATGGGGCTATTGTTTGTTTAGTTAATAAAATTAATTTTGCAGCTATTCACAAGATGCTTCATGATGCTGGGAAGCATTAAAACAAAAGAGTTCCCCTGTGCCAACCCTCAGGTATATGTAGATTGATGTTAAAACAGGCTTAAAAGTAAATATTCTACTTTAGGAGACTTCATATTCTAATAATTACCATGAGAGTATCATTTGTCCAATAAATTAATAATAATACAAAATCTTGTGATCACAAATATTAATTTATAAATATTACGCTCATGAACTCACCCACACCTGTCACTCTGCAGCCTCTCTGCTGAGAAAGAGAAGATCTGGGAAACTTGGCAGTGCACTAACTGGAAGCAAAATTTCAGTCACTAATGGATCCATCAAAGTGATGCTATTTGAGCAACTTATTTTGGTGATAGCTTTTAAGCGGGGGGGGGGGGGGGGGGGGGGGGGGGGGGGGGGGGGGGGGAGTAATCCCCTGCCTACTGAGTGCTCCTCTCATTTGGTGGGTATAGCTACGTATTTATTTGCTAGTTAGACCATGTTCATAGCCACACAAGCAGGATGGATTCGTGTGCCACACAGGAAGACAGATTTTGGGTTTTCATAACCCTACAGTTGCACTTTTTGCCTTTGCTACTTTTCTTGACTTTTATTTTCATTCTGTGCCTAGCAACTCCTTAATTAACATTTTAGATGAGAACGTCAAAGCCACCGAGATGGCAGGCTGCTACTATTCTTGGTCTTGCTGACACTTTCCTGTGGCAGAATGACAGTCACAGCTGCAGTCATTCTAAGGAATCTGCCTGGAATTAGCATGAGAGTTGGGTCAAAAAAAGCTTCCTTCCTATATTTACTTATTTATTTATTTACTTTTAAAGCTGTTTAGATTGTCCTGAATGGCTGGGCCCAAACAGAAAACCTCTCTGGGGACACAGCTGAGCTTGACTCTCTTTTGAAGGACTACAACTCATGAGTTATTAAAAAAAAAAAAATCCTAATTCAAGCTGTGTGCCTCTCAACCATGTTTCAAGTCTCCATGCTCATGACATTGTGCAGAACAGACATGGAAAAGATGTTCTCTGCCAGCAAGTGGTTTGCAAGCTTATCAGTTTACTCGTAGCTTTCCCGAAGGCTATGTGTTCACTATGCTGTACACATCGGCTGCATAAAACAGCAGCACCGAGTTCAGTTTTATAAGGACCATCGGTTATTACGACATTACTTAAGCTGAGCACATCAACGGCTAAGTCAGCCAAGCCGGTGAACAGACACACAAGGCAGACGTGAGATGATAGTCTTCTTTCTAAAGAGCACATTTGATGAAGGCGGGTGTAAGCACTTGATGTCGACCTGTCCTGCCTTCTTTGCTTCACCTTGCCTGTGGAGACAGATGCAGTAGGCCACGCAGTGGTCACGGCCTGAGGCCAGAGACTAAGAACACAGCTGGAGCTCAGTGTATGTCGAGGACATTTCTAATGCCTCGGAAGCAGTGCGGATCTCCACATGAACAGAGGTGCTACGTGAAGAGGAGACACGGCAGGGTTCATCTCAGCTCTTGTAGACTGTATCCTCCTCTGTGGTGTGGAACTGATTTTATTCCCTGTCCATCCCTGCTCTGGCTTGCTGTTCCTCTAGACTCTTTTTTCCCTCTCTTGATCGGATCAGCCTCTAGCATCCTAACTGGGTACGGAGCTTGGGAACATCTTCCTGATTCCGTCCCACAGTGATACTGTTCTCCAAGCAGTCCATAAACTCCCTTGTACACTCCCAGAGCAGGGGTCAGCAGCCCTGCCAAAGTGGTGTTTCACAAGTCAAGGCCAGCTACTGTAATCCCTTGAGAAGAGAAGACAGATTTCCCCTTTCTATACAGAACGACGTCTGCAATGACATTGGTGACTTTGCAAGAGTTTCGATGTAGGAAGCACGCATAAAAAAAAAAAAAAAAAAAAAAAAGCAAGAGACATCAGAGTGATACCCTGAGAGCCTGCCACTGGAAATGGGTTTCCTTAGAGGGACTCGAGTCAGGAGAAAGTGAACCGACTTTAAACTGCCCAAGGAACAAGAGGCAAGTAATAGTCCTGGGTCCGGTGTTAGCTTTACGTCCATAGTGCACACCCTACGCCTGATATGAATACAGCATGGGGAAGCAAGGCAGCGTGGACCATGGCCTGTATTAAGTGGATCCACCGTGCAGCAGGACAAGTCTTACCACAGCCAGGAGCATACAGTCATGGGATTGGCCCTGAGAGGAACACGGACCCAGCTATGTACAGATGAATCGATTGATGTTGTGGGGGGGGGGGGGTAGAAAGAACAGCTTGTAATATCGGATTTTAATAAGAGCCATGATGAGATATAGAAATAGAATTTTTTTTTTTTTTTTAAAAAAAGAAACCTGGTATGAGCAGCTTTAAGGTATCTGCGGTGCATATACTCAATGAGGTCAGTCATGGCAAAACTCCTGCAGAAAGGCAAGGTAGAGTCATTTTGATCACATGGGCACAGTCTACCTCCCTGCAGGCTAGCCTAGCTCCTGAGGCATTCCGTCATGGCATCCACCCTGCCTCCAACATCCGGGATTTCTGTGTGCTAATTGTGTTTAAGGAAAAACTGTAACCCCAGTGTCCTGGCAGCTCAGGCGGAAAGACAAAAAGCTTGAGGATAGCCTGGGCTACAGAGTGAGTGATACACTGTCTCAAAAATAAAAATCATAGAATAGCTCAAAATAAAATCAATATAGGCATTTTTGTTTAAAGTGGTGAATATACGAATGGACAGCACTCTCGTCTGAAGTTGTAGTCATCAGATGGCTTCCGGAGAAGCGCCACACCCACGGTGAGTGAACAACTCATTTTTATGAGATTCTTTCTTCTCCTTCCTGTGTTGCCAGAACCTTTAGGATGGGTTCTGGACCAGGAAGGACTCCAGTCAGTAGAAATGCACTTTTTGCACCCTGAAGCTTCTCTGGGTCCATTCACCTCTTGGACCTGGGGACCTCCCAAGGCTGCCCGAGGCTGCTGGAGAGTCTCATTTGTCTTCTTTTCTCTGTCTGGTACGCTCACTGATGGCTAACGGGAGCAGGCTGCGGCGTGGGAGAGGGTTGCTACAGTGCCGCAGAGACTGAATGCTAGGCAGACTCTAGCTAGCTTTGACAAGGACAGGCTGTTGAAGAGCTTGTGCGGTCTGTAGAGAGCTGGGCTGTGGCTGGTTACCGTGGACAATGACTTCATTCATTCTTATTTCTTGTTCTCAAGACGGCCTGTGAATACAGACCTGCCTGGAATTTTGAAATGCGTAGATTATTAAGGTCGGGAAGAGAAAATGTGGGTGTTGGAGGGGGACCACAGCCAGGCAGCTGCCTAGGATACTGGCTCTGTGGAGTATTCTAGAAGTCCCTGACAGAGCACAGCCTCCAACAGAATTCTCCTCTGCCCTGAGCCCACCTAGCTTCTCTTTCCAGGTTGTCTCAGCAGAACTCACTGTCTTGTCTTCCTCTTCTTCTAATCTGTCAGGGGCCCACCTGTGGCTTTAATGTGGGCTTGTCTGAGCTCCACCCTCCTACACCCTGTGGTTAGAGGTCCCCCACCCTGATGTTATCATCTGCAGGAAATCAAAACACCATGTGTGTGAGCATAAAATTCTGTCATTTATTTGTGCTGCAGACTTCAGGAAGAGGAGAGAGAGAGAAAAAAAAAAACTCAGAGCTCTTTTTTTGTTTAAAAAAAAAAAAAAAAAAAAAGAAGAAGAGCACAATATTTAATCCTTAGTGACCTTAAGTCAGCTTTACTAACAACCAGGAAATGCCTGACCCTCCGGTCTTCACTGCTGTCATGAACTCCATTTTAAAAATGGAAATCAAAAAATAAAGTAATTACCTCTTCGTGTGCTAAAAAGTTAAGTTGAATTGCCCGTTGCCATGGAGATGGCTTCCTGTTTACCACACTGGTCTCCCAGCTGTTGAAGACCAGCCACCCAGCCAATGAGAAAACAGCTTTTCGCTTCCCCCTTATTCAGTTAGTGCTTCAAATAGTGAGTCAATACAACCTGTAATTTACCAGTCGGTAAAATTTGATAAATTGTGTTTTCATATATATTAGTGGTTTCACATTTAACAAAATCCATCATATGCTATTACCACTATGGTTAAAAGCATTATTTTATATTTTGAGAGTAGGGGCATCCCTATGTTTAGAATGCCCACCCCGTGCCTTTTAAAATCCTGGTGTTGCATTTCTGGTACTTCAGAGATCCTCCTGCAATAGGGAACCGTCCTGTCCCCTCTTCACTGGTAAACAAAGCTGCACTGTTACCCAGTTGTGATACGTACTATCCTTAATAACAAGATCAAGACTCTGGCTTTCACTCCCTCTAAGTACCAATCCCCAAAGACCCTAGGATTCTAAAGAACACTACTTCGTGTGTGATAATAAATAAAAATTATTTGAAAACTGAGAAGATTGTATTTTTCCTCCCTGCCTGCATGTAAAAATAATCTCAAACTCCCTAAGGAGTCCTAGGAGATGGGACCACAGATCTCAGGAACTAAATCGTTTGAAGAAGAAAGGTGTATGGGCACTTGGCGAAAGGGCCTGGCACCTTAGAATACAAAGTATGGCGATAAAGAAGAAAGTGAACTGTGTACTTCTTCTTGACGTTTAACCAGGAGGAAGCCAGCTCGAAGCAGTTTGGTGGGAAGCTTCAGAAGAGCCCTCATGTTCAACAGTCGGCAGCAAACCACAGCTCTGAGACGTGTCTCCTCACCTTGGAAGAAGCTCAGAGCTTCCCTGGGACACCCTTTCACCTTTCCCACAGTCTCCTGCCCAGACATTTTGGATCTGATCTTGTCCCTTTCCTGCCACCTCCCTGCCCCTCTCAGAAGCCTTTGTGCAATGCCAATGGCTTTGGAATATAACTATCTTTTGCCACTGAAAATGGTGGCACCTTGAGGCAGAATATGCTGTGTACTTGAATTTTACTCTAGAGGATTTTAGATATCTGCGGTAATTTTAGCATTGGCTAAGCATATCTTAGTGGAATCCTGGCAATACCAAACTCTGTACAGGAAGGTTTCTCGGGGGAGGTTTTGAGACAATGTTCTGTATAGCCCTGTCCCGGAACTCACTCTGTAGACCAGGCTGGCCTTGAACTTAGAGATCCACCTGCCACCTGAACACTGGAGTGCACCACCACAGTCCTGCTGCAAGAAGATTCTTATAAACAATGGTGGAGTGTTTGTGTATAGCCCAAGTCCATCCTCCTGTACACTTCAGATTAATCTAGACAGCATAATACCCAACGCACTGCAAGCATGCTGAACCGTTGTACGAAATGTTTAGAGAATCGTGACAAGATAAAAGGTCTGAATGTAACTCTGGTGGTGTGACATCTTTTCAGTGAGTGTAGAACTGCGTCGTCTGAAAGCCGTTCAGTGAGAGATGGAAAGAGCAATACAGAGTTCAGGCAAAAGTGAACACCGTTGAGGAGAATTGCTTGTGCATCCTTGTTGGGGCTGACCTCTGCCCTAAGTCAATTCTATTGATAATACTTTTGCATTTATAAGAAATACTCCCTTCTCCCTCGAGAGACTTTGTATTTGAAACACAGGTGTAATTTTTTTTTTAAATTCACCATTTGAAGTATTGTCGACAGACCCACAGAATTCTGCTGTGTATTTCCCAGTTCATTGTCCAATATCCACCCCATGTGCCAAATGAGAAAGGTTGGCATTTCTGTCATTATTCATTGTAGGGGGAAGGGTTGAGTTTTTGCTCGACAGGAGGCGAAAGTTTGGTTTCCATCATCTAAGAGAATAGAGGGGAAAGGTCGAGGGTAGATGAGTCTGTTGGATGGCTGCACATGCCCTTGACGTTGAGGCTAGACAACAGAGTGGGTACTGACCACGAAGTAGTGAAGAAGTATGTCTGGAAGCACCAGAAGGTTGCAGCTGCCTTTGGCAAGCAAGGACAATGTGAGTACTGGAATCAAGAGCCCTGCCTTGCTTCCAGTCTAAAGTGAGGACACGCGGATGCCCCAAGAGTTAGAATTATT
>JADRCD010180392.1:0-12114 GCA_019843815.1 Montemys delectorum
GGGTCGTGCGGCACTGCCCCACTCTCCCTCTGGTTCTTTCAGGAGAAAGTCTTGGTCTTTGTTCTGTGTTACATGTTACATGTAAATTTGTTTGTCCTGCCTTGACGAGTGAATGCGGTGTCTGCGTCTTTGTCTTGTGGTGTTACACGTGGTCAACATGGCGGTGGAGGCCCTGCCCGCTCGCTCGCAGGGGGGGGCTCTCGGCGCCCTTCCCGCCCTCATCCCGCCCAGCCCAAGGGCAGCCATTAGATAGTCTGCGTTCCCTTGCCTGCTGTTCCCGGGGACAGAGCTCGCAGGTCAGAGGTTTCCTTTGCTCTATGCCCACCGCTGGCGGCAGACGAGCACAGAGTGGGTTCCTGCAGCCACTCTGTGCGGGTTCACGAAGGCCAGTAACACCGGCTGCCAGGTGGGTAGGCAGGCGGGCGGGCAGCTACTGAGGCTGAGAAAGGCCCCCGGCTTTGTCTCCCTCTTCTGGGTGAATCCATCCCAGCCCAAGGGATGTGCCACCTGTGCCGAGAACGGGGACCTGGGCAGGGAAAGACAGTTCCTGTGGATGGCTGCCCGGGCTTGGTGGCGGAGACTGGGGCGGCCCCTGGCATGGATTTACGACAGCCGAAAAGGGCCCCAGCTTTGGGGCTCCGCGGAGCGGGTGCGGCGGAGCGACAGAGCCGGCCCCCTTCACCGAATGTGCCGAGGCCGGCCCGGTAGCGTGGGAGCCTGAGCATGAACATGCGCAGGTCTCGTCATCCGCTCTCAGCCGGCCAGCTTCTGGATGGAGCTCAGAGACCCAGCTCGGCCAGATGCAGTGGCAGCACGGTGCCGACGGAGGCATGGTGAACGTTGCCAGCCCGTTTCTGCCATGATCACTCGTGGTCTCTGCACGGTGCCATTACTACCTAAAATTTAGCAACCACTTAGTGCCATCTAGTGGCCATGAAAGTAAACTAAAACTAGTTTAAAGCTGGTAACTCAGAAACACACGTGGCATAAATCAGCCTAGATGGCCAAAATCTCAGCAGACAACTCCAGCTAGAGTTTTACAGACATTTAGCACAGTCTAAAGGCCATAGCTTGAGCTGTAGGCAATACACCAAGTGTTAGAGTTCAGAACAGCTGTTTAGTTTAATAGCTGCTGAATATCATTTAATAGCTATACTTTAAATTATGGGCTTTATACCAGACAAACGGTAAAAGCACTGTGCCATGTAGCTTATCAGTCAACGCCATGATTTTACTTTCCAGAGACCTAGTTTGCTCTAAGAAGTTATCTCACAATGACCCAGGCTTGCTAAATACAGTTTAAAAGCAAGGAGACACTTAAAAACTTTGTAACATGAATGTAATATTTTTAATATTGACTTTAAATAGTATAGATTGTTTATAATTGGGTTTTACTTTCTAAAAGTTATGGTTATAGTCTAATATTACATAAGAAATTAAGAAAATATGATTAAATTTGACAGTATTCTATTGGCTGCAGTTTGTGGTCTAATCGCAAGCTTAAAAATCTTAACTCACCTATATTTTGTAATTAACATGGTTACAAGAGTAGTAAAAGTTAAAAAAAAAACAGCTGTGGCTGGTATGGGCCTGCTGCCATTTTTAAAAACAATCTTAATTAGATAAGGGAGGTAAAAACGAAATTTTAGATTGGAAAAAAGATTGTGCCTTAAAAACTGTTCAGAGACACTCAAGTGGAGTTTCTTTTCATTATAAGCAATGATTTTACAGCACCAAGGTTATAAAAAATGTTTTAAGCTTGAAAAGGTCAGGAATAAACAATAAAATTGCCCTTGAAATCTTTTGGGTGTAATTCAGGTAGTATGCTCAGTGAAGTGTTCACATTTGAGTTAATGCAAAAGCACACAGAGGCCTCAATAAGGCCTGAGAGATTTTCCTTTTGTTTTACAGACCAGGCCTAGGGAAGTTTTCCTGCCTTTGCCTCTCCTTTACCTTCTAGAAATTGTTTTTAAGGAAAAAACAGCATTATTACCGATCTATCCAGGTGTGGTTCAAAGTAATTTTAAACTTGAGATTTATAGAGAGTCAATGAGGTCATGGAACTTATAGAAATATTACAGTCTGGCTTGCCTATTTCATGTAGATTTATTAAATATTTAAGAGATTGTTTTTCCATCTACATCATAGTAATTTTAAAGATTTTATTTCTAGCGAAACTATAATCATCAAAAAATGTTGCCTTTGAATATGTGTAAAAGACTTATATATAATTTCCTTGTCTCTGTTTCAGTACAAAAAGCTAAAGACTTCAAATTTCTCAGTGTAAGTTAACTATTAAAGCCTTAACTACATCAAGAGAGTTTTATCAAAAAAGAAATGATCAGTTGCTTATTTCAAGTTACTTTTGGCTAAGACCTCATCTTAAGCTTACCATAAGACTTAATCCTTTAATAAAAAATCAACTGGTGAGACAAACAGCTTTTCAGATATCAGATAAAATTTCTATCACTTGTTGTCAATTGTAATCAATTATAATCATGTTTAGTTTTTTTGCCCACAGCAATTCCTTCGCAAAAAAGCATTAATATAAATGCAACTTTTCTCATATTCTAAGTAAAGTTTAACATCCTATTACAAAGCTGTCGTATATTAATAAAAAATTATATGATAAATTCATTCTAAGAACAATTAAATTGGTTATTGCAAAATATTAATTGATATTTGGCCTATTACTTAGTAAAGATTTTTAGACAAAAATTGATATTTTTCTAAAGTAAACAAATTGTTTTAATTCATTTGTATACACACACTTTTATATTTCCTATAGACTTATGTATACATCCTGTAACAATATATTACTTCTATAGCCCTTTTATGAAAAATTTTGTATATAAGTCACATGTTTTATTCTCATGATTTTCCCCCATGTCAGCACAAATAATCAAATTGTGTGCTGTAGTTTCTATTTATCAAGTATTAAATTAAGCTTTAATTTGTATATTGATATATGGGTACATATATGTATCTGAGCTCTCTATTACTTATGATATTTAGACATTTTTAAAATATAATTTTGATTTCAAAATTAAAGGTAAAATATACACCCATGACTATTAATTCCTTCTCAGGCTTTTCAAGTTACTATTGCCTTAACATAAATAACAACAAAATATTAATTGGTTATTGTCTATATTATATTTCTATATTTAATGTTCCTAATCAGATTAAATCAAATTATGAAACTGACTATTATAGTCAAGCATTTAAGACATTTTGTCAACAATTTAATGTTACCCATATATCTGAAATAATTTATTATTCTCAGAGACAATATTTACTCAATGTGCACTTTGTACTTTGAGAATTTGATTTTTTAATATTAAAAGGAGGGAGAATACGCACTCTACTCCAAAGTTACCTCCAAAAGCATCTTGTTTTTCACTTGTTTTAAAAAGCATGTTTTGTTTTTTTTAATTATTTTGAAAAACATTTCATTTTTTGCCTCTTTTAAGGCATGCCTCACTTTTTACTTATTTTTAGACATGTTGCTTTTTTGCTTGTCTTAATATATATATATATATATATATATATATATATATATATATATACATTTCACAGTCTGATACTAAAGGTCAGTCTGCTGCGGATCTCCATTGGCATCCACAGATTTTCAATTTTTATGCCATGATAAAATGGCGTGTCACTCCACTTACTAACACATTTATTCTTAACCCCACTTTATTCTGGGAAAGAGGCTCCATTTGTGTTGAAACACAATGGCTGCCTAAAACATTGATTTGTCAAGTGGATACAGACACAAAATCTTTTTTATAAGCATGTTTTTAATACTAAAAATATTGACTAAATGCTTTATTAGCCAACAAAGTTTACTTGGCTGAAATAGCCTTCACCTTTTTCTAAGAGTTAACAGTGGCTTCCCTCTATACCTAGAGGCCAAGCCTTGGGCCTAAAGGTTGCTAATTTGCAACTAAAGTGCCTGAGACATCTTCAAGTTAATGTTACTTTTAAATTTTTGAGTTTTTATCTTAAGCAAACTCATTCCCGGAGTACAAAGACAATCAAAATTTGCTCATTCTCGGAGCCCTCTTTACCTAAAAAGCAAGCTCACACAGACACTTTAGCTCAATCTTGGAGCTTCTAACATGAAAGTTACTTATTGACCATTGAATTGAAGGCCTATTGAAGGCAAAGCTATTGTAAAGGCTCCTAGCTTGGGAACTATTATTTCACAACTTAATTAGGTGTCTACACCCAGCTTCCCACCAGCACTGCTTCATGTGGACTTCAGAAAAAGTGGACTCCAGAGAGACTGTGGCAGCTCCTGGACTTTGCAGGAGATAAAGGCATGTCTTGACATTGGAGGCACAGATGGGGTGGATTTTGGAAATCTTTCTCTTCAGCTAAGTCTCTGATGGTATCGACCTAAGACAGAGGCATGCGCCAAGTGGCTGTGTTTTTTGAAAAAAACACGTAATAAGCCCAGTTTGCAGTGTCAAACCCGCTGCATGTGACCTTGATGACAGGTAAGATGCTGTTCAGTAGAATATAATCCACAGGTTATATCCAGCAAAGCACCATAAGAATTCCTATGCAAAACTGTGCCATTTGAATATGCCTTTGTCCTGCTGTTTTCTAAATGAAAAGGGAGGAATTGTGACCCTCCTTCTGCTGAGCTCTGATTCTTTAGTCCTCACCTTGCCACAGATAACCACACCTCTCTGCCCACCTCCTGCTAATTGCCACACCTCTCTCCAAGTTCCAGTTATGCTGGAAGTCCTGCCTCCAGAGACTGAAGGAGAAGTTGCTGATTGGGTCAAGTTGCTGATGAACTTGGGGGAGGGGTTTTGCCTTACCTATTCTACCTGTTTTTCCTTGTAAAGAAGAATTGAATGAAAGATGGCTGATTGAAACACATCTGTGTTTGGCTAATTTTTACAAACCCCTCCTGCAGTTCCGTTACCCCAAAATGGTTTTCCAGGACATTGACCCCATACCAGAAAACCCATTCATACTTGTGGGTACAATTTCTTTTGGTACTCCTAGGGTTACTACCAGGCTGTAACAGAATTTGGTTGTATAGAGAATACATAGGACATTTTAGAATTATTTCTTTGGCTTGTTGCCAAGTCATGGATTTTTTTTTCTTTAAACCTCTCCTATTAACTTGATGGTTTTCACAAAGCATTGAGACTCCTAACACATTTCAGTTAGTAATTGGTCAATTTCATCATTTCCTTGAGCTAACGGACCTAGCAAACCTGTATGAGACTGAATATGAGTAATATATAGTGGCTGGTTTCTACTTCTGATGTCCCTTTGCAACTGTATAAGCAATAAGGTTAATTCTAAGTTAGCAGGTACAAATTCTTTTTGCATATAAAGAATCAATGACTATGTTAAGTGATTTAGAATAATCTAATTATACCATAAGGATTGCATGTAATTCTGACTTTTGAACAGAGGTATATGGACTTTTGAGCACCTTGCTTATTTTGTCTGATTTATAACCTGCCATGCCCGTGTTGTTTGCATCTGCATAGAATGTTAGTGATTCTGGAATTGATGTTCTCCTTACATGGAAAAATCCAATTAGTTCTTTTTATAAACTGTATATATTTGCTATTCAGATATTTGTTATTAATTTCACCCAAGTAATGTCTACAAGCTCTTTATCAAACTTCATTGATCATCTCTAGTGATGTAATCTCAGTATGTGTAAGAGGCGCTACAACCTGGGTTGCCTCTGTTCCTGACAACATAATATTATTCTACCTTTTATAATTAATTCAGAAATATTTTCTATATGTTCTTCATTTTTTCACTTTGTTTATGAGCTAAGAAAATCCATTCCATAATACTATCTTCTCTTTGTATAATGAGCCCAGTGGGAGAATGAATTGAAGGTAAAATGGCCAAAATATAATCAAATTTAGGATCAATTTGATCCTCGTATACCTCTTTGAGTCTTTGATCTATAAGAGTTGGCTCTTTTTCTGCTTCAGCTGTTGGACACCTTGGACTGTTTAAATATGAATCTCCTTTTTTTTTTTTAAAGAAATGATTTATTTTATTTATGTATGTGAGAACACTGTTGCTGTCTTCAGACACTAGAAGATGGAATCAAATTTTGTTATAGATGGTTGTGAGTCACCATGTGGTTGCTGGGAATTGAACTCAGGATCTTTGGAAGAGCAGTCAGTGATCTTAACTACTGAGCCATCTCTCCAGCCCCTGAATCTCCTTTCAATATTTGAAATGAATTACTTAACTCATATGTACTTAACCCAATTGTAAGCCTCAGCTGGTCAATATCTCCCATTAATTTTTGAAAATTGATAAGGGTTTTCAATTAGTCCCTATGAATTTGTACCTTTTGTAGTTGATTTTTTTGCTGATTGATTCTATAACCCAAATAACTAAGCAACTCTTTTCTTTGTATTTTTTTTTCCTGGAGCAATCTGCAACTCTCAGCAAGGCAAAATTCATTGCATTACCTTAAACATATTCTCTAAAACATATTTGTCAGAATCACACAACAGAATGTCATCTATATAATAATAAATGATAGGTTGAGGGAATTACTTTATTAACTGCTCTTAAATTTGTTATCATCCTCCATTTTCCTGAATTCTTTTTTTTTATTTGTCTTGTTTTGTTTTGTGGTTTTTCAAGATTTCTTTTTTTTTAAAGATTTATTTATTTATTTTATGTATATGAGTACACTGTAGCTGTTTTCAGACACACCAGAAGAGGGCATCAGATCTGATCACAGATGGTTGCCAGCCACCATGTGGTTGCTGGGATTTGAATTCAGGACCTCTGGAAGAGTAGTCAGTGCTCTTAACTGCTATGCTATCTTTCCAACCCCTTCTGATTTCTTTTTTTGTAACAAACTCAGAGGAATTCTGTGGGCTGGCAGACTCTTCTATATGTTGAGCCTCCTACTGCTCTTGTACCAGTCTTTCAAGTGCCTCTAGTTTTTCTTTTGTTATGGGCCACTGTTCTTTTGCATATTCTTTCTCACATATGCCATGATTCTAATTTCTTTCTTGCTACCCCCATCTACTATACCAGGATGCACAATAAGTCCTTGAGAAGTTAGCCCACTTCTTCCCAACATGATTCCCACTGTTCCTGAGAGTAAAGGACTGTACACATCAGTGGTTAACTTGTAATATTCAACTTTTGGGGATAATGTAAGACCTGTGGACAGATCCAAAGTTGCACTTCCTTCTGTAGCATGTATATGATGAAAAATACTTAATTTTTACTTTCTTGCCTGCTTGGTACTTTCTAGCTTATCAAAGGATGAATGCTTATATTGTTTATCTAGGGTCCTTGAGCTGACAGGCTCCTCTCTGTTCATTTCCCAAAGGCAAGAAGTTGCCTCATATATTCTTGGACTGGCAATCCTTTGACCAATGTTTGCCCTTTCCACAGTGGCTACAATACCCTGGAAACATTTATGGTTCAAATAGCCAGAACCAGCTTATTCTCTTCTATGAACACCATATTCTCCAGAGTCAATGTATCTGCTATTTTGAGCTCTGAATCTTCTAAGCTTCATAATCTTTTTGGAAATGGCTAAATTTACCACAATTAGAGCATTGGGCATTTTTATTTCTAAGATTTCTAGCTATGGCTTGCCCTATGATATTATCATGATGCTCCTGAAAACCAATACCAATTGTCTCTCTTATCCATTCATCTATTGGAGCTCCTCATGCTTTCAATGATCTGATTGCTCTTTTACATTCAGTATTTGTGTTTTCAAAGGCCAGTATTTCTATCAATGACCAGCTTTAGGGTGGGTCTGATATGGTTCTATTTACAGCTGAATGTACAGAAATCAGTGAATGCTTCTGTATCTGTAGGTCCCAGTATTACCTTTGGAAATGAGGTAGATTTTTCCCCTGGCTCCTCAATCATATTCCAGGACTTTAAAGAAGAAACACAATACTGTTCAATTACACCACCACTAGGTTGGATTTGTTCTTATAAATAAGTACAATGCCCTCACCAAGCAGTTGGTCTTTAGTAACATTTATCACCCTTACTAAATTATATTGTTCTATTTTTGTGGTTTTGTGCCTCCCCCATGACAACCATTGTAATTGTTGACCAGCTTCTAGAACAGCTGACACCAATTTCTTCCAATCTTGGGGGATAACCCTATTCTGCCTGGCCCAAGTATTTAACATTTCTTTAACAAATGGGGAGTGCAAGCCATATGGTATCATGGGCTCTTGAAAATGCTTTAGATCTAGTATTTCTATTGTACCCCAGGTGGTCCATTATAGGCAGGAGCACCATCATTAGCAGGCATATGCTGCACAAAGACTGGGGGAGCTGAAGGTGTCTTCCCCTTCTCCACACTCCTGGGGAGCAAGGTAGAAGACCTCCCATCAACTGAAGCTGCTATTTGGCCATAAAGAACATTACTAACCCCTCATAGAAACCTGAACTCTCTCCTCTACCGCATCCGAAGCAGAGTTACTCATTCTGCCTTAGCCATGTTGGATGCTGCCTGTAGGCTTAGAATTTCTAAAAATCAACTTTTAATAATGGTTCTCAAATGCTTCAACCCCCTTCTAGCTCACAGTCCAAATGTAGGGGAGAAAAGATGGTAAATATGACAAGAGGATGTGGATCTGTTTAGAAGTAATTCTTTGGGGACGATTCCAATCCTCATTTGTCAGGATACCAGCTGTTCATTAGCATCAGGATAGCAAACCTGAATCCACAGTAGCTGTGGCCTGATCCAGTAGAAACAACCAGGCCTCTGCCAAATTGGCATGAGTCAGCAGGAGCGACCAGAACCGGCTGGGATGCCAGGAGAAGTTCTCTGTCTCTTTCAATGAAGTGAAGATCAACAGAAATGAAGACATGAGACCATGTTGAGCCCTATTTGGTCTAGGTTCTCTCTGGAGCACCTGGATTTTCCTGCAAAGAGCCTGGCAGAATTAGTGCCTCCTGTGAGGAGACCGCCCCCCATCTTCAGGTGAGTGTACCCCATAAATTATGGGGCAGTTCTTATCCAGGCCTAACCCCCTCTCCTGAGTCCCTATATCTTCCACTTGATCCCTGTAGTAGTGCCCCCTGGTCCTCCAGTGGGGCCCTGCCTTCAAGACCACCTCCTTCCTTTGACCCTTTTGGTAAAACTGGGCATGGTGGCACAAGGCTGTTGTCCCACCTACTCGGGAGACTGAGACAGGAGGATCGCTTAAGTCCAGGAGTTCTGGGCTATAGTGTGCTATATTGATTGGGTGTCCGCACTAAGTTCAGCATCAATATGGTGACCTCTAGGGAGTGGGGGGGGGGGCTAGAGAGATGGCTCAGCTGTTAAAGGATAGCCTCACAATCAAAAAATAAGAGTTTGGTTCCCAGCCCCTCTTGCTGGGCTGGATGGGGAGCTGCAGCCGGGTGCCAATTTAGCTGATCTCCCCCAGGGGTGGGAGGTTGGGGAGAAGGCCTTGTGCCCCATTGTCCAGGCCTCTTAGGAACATCCCCTCTGCCGTCCTAGCTCAGCTCCTCTCTCTCTTTTAGGGGAGGGTTGTCCCAGACACAATACACAAGTTGCACCCTCTGAGCCACCGGGATCTGCTGGGCGATCAGGGAGCCACACGTGCAGTCCCAGGGCCCAGCGGCTGCTGGGGGCCTTGTGCTGGGGCCTGGCATACAGGAAAGACATGTAGGCCAGGTAACCAGTTCTGGGTACCACTAGGGTGGACAGTCCTGAGCTAGGAGGCGTGGGGGGCAGCAGACCTACAACTGCTAGGGATCTGGTAGAGCCTAGGCACTGAATGTTAGGGAATGCAGGCCTCTGGACAATGGGGCAGCAGCCTGGTCCTCCAGCTATCCCTGTGCATCCAGCAGCATGCACTCCACGAATGGTTTGGAGCCCCTGCAGGTCTCCAGGGTTCCATACTATGGGTAGAAGCAGCAGCCACAGTAGGAGTAGGCTGAGTGCCGGCTGTCCAGGGCTCTCTCCAGTCTCCACCTGGTCTGTGCTAGCCCTGGATTACTCGGCGCTGCCTGGCCAGGCTGGGATTCAGTGGCTAGAGCAAGGGTGGACCTCTGGGCACCAGTTGCCCCATGGGGATGGAGCTTGGAGGAGTTGAGGAACAGGGTACGCCAACTCGGGTGCCCCAGCTGAGTTGTTTTTTCCCCGAGCATCTCCTCCAGTGTCTAGCCCATGAGCATTGTGGGATGGGAGATGGAGTTGTCAGCCCTCAACAGCACCTGGCTACCACTTTCTTCCCTCTCCTGCTCTGTTTCAGCATAGTCGTGCCCTGCCCCACCTCACACCTCTCATCGCTTTCCCTGGGGAGACCTCTACAAACTTTGAACTTTTAAGAGGTTCAGAGTCTCTGATGCCTCGTCCTCCCCATCACTCCCGCCTTGCCCCTGAACACCCGCTTGCCCATTGCCTCAGTGCAGCAGGGCATAGGCTGTTACTCTTTCAGAGCCAGTCTGGGTAAGTAGATCATAGCTCCAGTCCTGGCTGTAGGTGGCAAGAAGCTGGAGCAGGGCCGAGGGGCTAAGGCAACCACACCTGTACAGCCTCTGGCTGGAGAGGCAGCAGCAGATACCTAGGAGACCCTGATGCTCGCTGCCCTCCTCCTGGTTGGCACCCAGCATCCACCAGGACCTTAGCAGGTGGGCACCCAGCTTGGGACGCTCGCTCCTTTTTCCTCCCTCCCACAAAAACAAAAGGGGAGTCTCTACCCCCACATGACAGATTGAAAAAGGCACTATTTACCATAAATATTTTAAATTTTTCTTAAGAGGGTCCACATCTGTCCCCATTTCAAAAACATTGGTCTTCATCGGTTTCCTACAGCTCCATTCGGGTCAGGTGGAGAGACCACTGACCGGAGCTTGGAGAGGGCCAGACCTGCTCTTGACAGCTGGAAGAGAATTTGGCTGTGTGTTCCCCCAAATCAGAAAAGACCAACCTGGATACCGGCCAGAGACATAAAATACTCGCCCCAACAGGGGGATGATGATAATAATCACTCCAGGAAGATTTCCAGCCCTGAGAGCCCCACTTCTGCTTCCTTCACAGAAGAAAGAATGAAGATCCTCCTGTCAACAACAATGAAGATCCTGTCAAAGACTGATGGGGGGATTCGATGATCCAAGAAGACTTAGTGAAGAGGAAAAGAGAGTTTCAAGGCAACCCCGTGTGGACTGGCCTCCATGGCTTCCTGCCCTACTTACTTCCCCTCCTTTATCTCTTCCTCCTTCTCCTTCTCCCTCTCATAGTGGGGCCGTGTTTACTTAGTACATAATTCATCCGACAGCATATAGAGGCAATCAGGCTTCATCAGGTCCAGGCTCATTATCAAAGGCTTGCTTCCTGAGAGCCAAGGTCAACATACGATTGACCTTCAGAATATGAGTGACCCTCTCTGGCTCTCCACTTGACCAATGATGGGTAAGATCTCAGACTTGTTGAGACAACCTAAGATAGGTAGTGGAACATTCCCCTTGAGCCAGAGTGACACATGGTATCCAGAGACGCGTAAGATCCCTATGTGGGGGACAACCTAAGACAGGAGCCATGTAACCTGCTCATTACAAAAACAAAAGGGGGAGATGTTGGGCACTATTTGGCCCTGGTTTGGGTCTTGAGGACAAACTCGAGTCTGGCTCGAGTTTTGTAAACTCCGTACTGGAGTGACTCAGCATGACCTGCTTAAGCCTGCCTTTGCCTAGCTACTGCTGATGTAGAGTAACTTTGTTGGCTCTGTCAGTCACCCCATACCCTTTGTCAACTTTCCCCTCCCCCTACATCATCTCACCTCAGCAAAAAACTCCACTTCTTCTCAGCCCTTTATAAAGAAAAAGATCGGTACAATAAAAGGAATTCCTGCTTTGACAGACACCCATCTCTGGGTGGTTATTCTCTGGACGTCAGGAGATTGGAGGCAACACTCACCATCCCGCTCAGCTCTGAGAGACTCACTGTCCATTCAGTCTTATTTATACTACATCATGTGGCTTCTTCAAAACACCATGTGAGTCTGCATCACATGACATATCGAGAAACTTTCACTTCAGAGGTATACATGACTTTATTTATATTATGTTATATCATATCATATCATATCATATCATATCATATCA
>JADRCD010180396.1:0-14740 GCA_019843815.1 Montemys delectorum
AGTGAAATAGTGCTTAGTGGGGCACATGGGCACATCTGCCCCTGCACCGGGGCGGTCTAGACTCCTTCCCCTGGAGGCCGATCAGATAATGCTGTTCATTTAGACAGAAATCAGTTTTTCTGTAAAATCAGGTCAGGAATAATTCCAAACTGGCAAGCACATTGTACGTACCTCTGCATCAAATACTCAGTCGATGACTAGGAGGCCAGATTTTCTTTCTTTTTATGTACCTTTTTTTCTTTCTTGCTTTTATTTTTTAACTTTCAAAAGATTTAAATATATTTTAGTTTCAAAGATTCTGATGATGATGGCCTCTATTTGCCAAACAATTATTAGACACTAAAGAATATATGTCCCCTTGCTCCACTTACTTCCTAAAATAATGTTCAAATTGTATATTATCATTGTTTAAGATTTTTATTTAAACTTTTTTTTTTTTTTTTACAGCCCAGATTTTATCTCTCTCCAGGTCCATTCTCTGACTCTTCCACATCCCATACCTCCTCCTCACCCCTCCCCTCCTCAACGTGGATGTCCGTCCCCCTTCCCCCCCCAAACACTCCACCAGACATCTTAAGCTCCCTAGGGCCTCCCTAGGGTTGAGGGTTAGATGTACCTTCTCTGACTGAACCTAAACCCAGCAGTCCTCTGGTGATTATGTGTTAGGGGCCTCATATCAGCTGGTGTATGCTGCTTGGTTGGTGACCCAGTGTCTCAGAGATCTCAGGGGTCCAGGTTAGTTGAGACTGCTGGTCCTCCTACAGGGTCACCCTCCTCTTCAGCATCTTCCAGCTTTTCCCTAATTCAACCACAGGGGTCAGCAGCTTCTTCCCATTGGTTGGGTGTAAATATCTGCATCTGACTTTTTCAGTTTCTTCTTGGATCTTTCAGAGGGCAGTCATGATAGATCTTTTTTTTTGTGAACACACCATAGCTTCAGTAATAGTGTCGGGCTTTAGGGGCTCCCCTTGAACTGGATCACTATTTGACCTGTTGCTGAACCTCCTTTTTCTCAGGCTCTTCTCCATTTCATACCTACAGTTCTCTCAGACAGGAACAATGATGAATGATGAATGTTCTGTGTCTGGAATGTTTTAAATTTAGTATTTTCTTTGCCCAATGTATCCATTTCTTCTGTGGTATTGTCCGCTCTTGAGATTCTCTCCGCCATGGCTTGTATTCTGTTGGTGAAGCTTGCCTCTGTAGTTCCCGTTCAAATTCATAAAATTTTTCATTTCCAGAATTCCTTCAGTTACTGTTTTCTGGATTGATTCTATTTCCATTTTTAGGTCTTATTTGTTTCCTTCAACTCGTTGCGTTTTCTTGAGTTTCTTTAAGGGATTTAATTATATCTTCTTTAAGGACTTCTATCACCTTTATATAGTTGATTTTAAGGTCTTTCTTTTGTGCTTCAATTGTGCTGGAATATTCAGGGCCTGATGTGGTGCAATAGCTGGGCTCTCATGGAGACATGGCCCTGGTTGTCAGTGATTGGATTTTTACTCTGGCATCTAGGCATCTGGGTCTGGGAGAGTTATAGGTCTAGGTGCTGATGACTGGACCTTTCTTTTTCTCGGTGGGTGATTTGTTCCTTGGTTTCTGTTTCCGCTCTGGATTTTGGAGATTGTGGTGTTTGTGTATTGTCTGTTTCTCTGGCCTGTTCAGCTGTTGGGTTCACAGGGAATGATTGCTCATATTGGAGGCTGGGAATACTGGAATGAGCTGGAGAAAGGAAGGTTGGAAGAGAAAGTCTTTGTGATCACTTGAGATGGGGTCAGAAAGCAAAGAGAGTTCACCATTGGATCTCAGGAGCAAAGGAGAGGTATAGGTCCACCTTCACCCTACTTCTTGCCCTAGGTAAAGTGATACCTATGTTGTCAGGATCATGGGGCACTGCTGGAGTTAGGGGTTGGAAATAAGCAACTAATGGGGTGAGGGAGGCAGCAGGGGAAGACCTGTGGAATCAGTTGGAGATGAGAGCTTCAGGTTGAGACAGGGGGAGCCGCCATGGGTGTTCTTACGAAAGAGGTAGGGCTGAGACTGGGGGATTGGATATGGAGGAACAGACAGGGAAGAGAAGATAGGCAGGTAGCATACATGGTTTTTGGCAGGTGTGGCCTGTCAATGGTGTTTTCACAATGAAGCTTTGTCCAGAGATAGGATCTTGGTTAGCTATCAGGAAGAAATCCTACACATTTATAATCGATGAACTTCACTTTGGGAAAACAAGCATACTTTTTCTTTCTTGCTTCCATTTTGTCACTGACGTCTTCTAAAGATTTGAGTCTCTTTCATGAGTTGTGGTTGTTTTCCTACATTCAGAGCAGTTTTGATCACCTGAATTTTGTGTTGAGTGTGAGTCTTTCCTGTGCTAGTGAGCTCTGCCTTTCAGGCTGTAGATGTCCTCAACTTAGATGTCTCCTGTAGATGTCCTCACAGGAGCTTGTTAGGCCCATGTCTTAGGTTAGAGTTTTACTGATGTGAACAGACAGTATGACTATGGCAATCTTATAAAGAACAACATTTAATTGGGGCTAGCTTACAGGTTTATAGGTTTCATCCATTATCATCAAGGTGGGAGCACGGCAGCATGGTGTAGGCATGGTGTAGGCAGAGCTGAGAGTTCTACATCTTCATCTGAAGGCTGCTAGAGGAAGACTCACTTCCAGGCAGCTACGACTAAGGTATTAAAGTCCACACCCACAGTGACACACCTACTCCAACAAGACCACACCTCCTAATAGTGCCACTCCCTGGTCCATGCATTTACAAACCATCATATTTCACTCCCTGGCCCCCATAGGTTTGTTCAAACATATGAGTCTTGGGGCCACACCTAATCATAGCATAGTGTAAAATACATTTAGTTCAACTTTCAGAGTCCTCATAGTCTATAGTAGTCTCAACACTGTTAAAAGTCCAAAGTTCAAGGTCTATTCTGAGATACATCCAATCACACAATTATAATTCCCAAAGCAAGAGAATAAATGAACTGAGCAAACTCCAAACTCTGCACCTCCATGTCTCATGTCAAATTGGTCTTCAGATCTCCAATTCCTTTTTCATCTCTGTTGACTGCAACAAATTTCTTTGTCCTGAGCTGGTTCTACTCCCTGTTAGCAGCTTCCCTCAGCAGTTAGCCCACATCTCTGGCATCTCAAACATCGTGGGGTCTCCAAGGCAACTTCGATGTTATAGCTTCTTGTTTCAGTGTCTGGTATCCACACATTATCTTCTGGGCTCCTCCAAAGGGCTGACGTCACTTCTCCAGCTCTGCCTTTGTAGTACTCAAGCTCAGATTGATCCACTCCATTGCTGCTATGGTTCTTGATCATCCCATGATACTGGTATCTCCAATACACTGGGGTCTTCTGCTGCAACTAGGCTTCATCAATAGCCTGTCATAGGCTTTCTTCATGGTACCAAGCCTCAACTCCTTTTCATGCTCCCTTCAGTCCTGGGCCATCAACTGGAACTGAGGCTGCACCTTCACCAATGGCCTTCTATCTCCTCTCACAGACCCAAGCCTCAGCTGCTCTACGTAACCCCTTCATGACTTTAAAACCAGTACTACCCAGGTGATTCTTACACATTACCAAATACAGCTGCAGCACGTGGAACCTTGGCTATTTCTGGAACATAGCTTCTTTGTGCTTTTACAAAACACTTCCCAGAATATTTCATACCAGTGATGCTTGTCTTTTCTTAATCACCACTAATTTCTTAGCTCCAGCTAACCAGCATCAATTGTCTCAGTAGTCTCTTCTATTCTGGACTCTAAAGCCAGAGCCACATGGTTGAAGCTGCTGTGTTCTACTTCTTTCTGGGGCTGGAACAAGGCCCACCTTGTTCTATTTCCAGCTTTTTGTTTCCAACTCCCTCACTGCCTTAGTTTGGCTTTCCTGGATCTTGCGTTGTAGATTGACCATGAACTCAGAGATCTCCATGCCAGTCTCCTGAGATTAAAGGTGTGGACCACCATGCCTGGATCTAAATTTAACTAGGTTGGATCTTGCCCCAAAGTCCCATTTCCTTAATCTGCTATCTCCTAGAACACAGGGTTTGGCTCCATTTTACTTCCTGGTGCCCCTTTAATACTCAATCCGTATGATTTATATTTTTCCTATCTAAACCTGCTACACTTGTTCAAAATGTTTTTCATGAGACTGAACTAGAGAACAAAGTCTATGAAGAGCTTTTTTGAGGCTTCCTTTATCAATTCAATTAATATAAATCTGTTTACCTTAGACTCAGGTAAACTCTTCAGATAAGGGGAAAAAGCAGCCACATTCATCACCAAAATACCACAGAAACAATCTTTATGCTGGTATTCTTCTCTGAAACCGCTTGGACCAAGTCTACACAGTTCAAATTATTCTCAGCAACAAAGTCTTCCATACTCCTACTAGGATGGCTCATTAAGTCCCATTCCACCACTTTTCAAATCCAAAGTCCCCAAATCCACATTCTTCCAAACAAAAGATGGTAAGGCCAACCACATCAATATCTGACTCCCAGTACCAACTTCTGTCTTAGTTAGGGTTTTACTGCTGTAAAAAGACATCATGACCATGGCAATCTTATAAAGGGCACCATTTAATTGGTGGTGGTTTTCAGGTTCAGACGTTCAGTCCATTATCATCAAGGTGGGAGCATGGCAGCATCCAGACAAACATGACACAGGCAAAGCTGAGAGTTCTACATCTTGTTCTGAAGGCTGCTATGAGCAGACTCATTTCCAGGCAGGTAGGACTAGGGTATTAAAGCCCACGCCCACAGTGACACATCTACTTCAACATGGCCACACCTCCTAGTATTGCTGCTTCACTTCTATGGCCTGGACAGACATAAAAATAATGTTTCTTTAGATGGGTGCTAGATCAGGTAACTGCCACAAGGTCCTGGAGGTCGAAGGTGAGATTGGGATACCAGGTGCTTGTGGGGGCCACCCTATGCACTTGCTGAATGATATCAACCACGAAGCATTATAGAACATCCAAGTTAGGTCATAAGGCTGGTAAGGGTTGTTAGAGGAGGAACAGCTATTGGTCAAAGGCAAGGCTATCAGAACTACAAGCTTTGCAATTTGAGTTTCAAAGGATTGTTTTTGTCCATGACCACATATCATCAGGGTATAAGGTCCTCTGGGTCTGAAGGAAGGTCTGTGAGGCAAGTGTGGGTATGGTAAATCCAGATAGTAATTCTGTCTGCCTTAAGATCCTTTCCACGAGGGTTAAAGACTTTTTCTTGGTCCTTTTCTTTACTCACAAGGACCAAGTTGCCTTTAGGTAATTATGAGGAGTAGGTGGAGAATCAACCTCAATGCTGACTCGCAGGTGTGGCCAGAGGTCCTTCTGGGTATAAGCTAGGGCACTGAGGGAGTCAAATGTATGTCTAGCAGTCACTTCAGCCATTACACCTGATTTTAGCTTAGAATTCGTGGGAGGGGGGTCTCCCAAACATGATCTAAAAGGAGGCTAGTACCAAGGTATAGGGGCGTGTTCCTGACCCCTTTGAGGGTGAAGGGGAGGAGAGCCACTCAGACCCCGCCAGTCTCCATACTTCATCTGGTAAGTGTCTCTTTCAGAGTTCTATTCATCTTATCTCCCTCTTTTGAACTTTGGGGCCTATACACACAATGTAATTTCCAGTCCACTCCAACGGCTTTGGCCATTTCCTCTGTTTCTTGAGCAGATAATGATGTAAATAATAAAACCAGTCTATGCTCCCAGGCAGGTACACATGCATGCTTCTTGCCACCTGCCCTCGTGTTCTGGATTCAAGAATGAAACACACACACACACACACACACACACACACAAACACACATACACTAGCTTATTTTTAATATGTCCTAGCTAGCTCAATGGCTGGGCCACTTCTAAACCTCCATGTGGTGAACACACTCCCCTTCAATATTGCTGATTTAGTACTTACAAAATCTATATTTTACATTTGCTGCCCTGGTTCCATCTGAGCAGCAGATGCAAAGACCTTTTGCACCTACATTTAGGCCATCTCATCCTCTTGCTCCTTCATGGCATGGTCTGACCTACACTCCTCTCATGGCGGATTCTCTCCTTCTCTCTCTCCTGTACTTCTAGCCTGGGAATCCTAAAAGTTCTCCCTCTATCTCCCTGCTCAGCCCTTGGCTGCTGTCAACTTTATTTCCCAATCAAAGCCAACTGAAGTCAGGCTTCCTTTAGTCTATGTGTGGGACACGGCAAACAGGTTTTTAGGTATCATAATTAGCCTGAGAACATAGGCCACTAAAGGCAAAGGCAGGTCCATATTCAGAGCTCAACATAGGTAGCATACCATATCTAGGAAGAAATCTTCTAGCATATTCTTGACCACTGCCTGTGCCATTTCATGTGTGCCAGGGAAGGTCTCAGTCCATCCTGAAAAATTTTCTACTGTTGGCCTGGACCCATATTTGCCTGGTTTTACCTCAGTGGAGTCCATTTCCCAATGGACACTTGGTTTGGTGGCTCTCTGTCAGGATCCCTTTTCTTTGGGTTTGTTGTGAGCATTGGTGAGCTTGCAGGTGAGGCATTGCTTCTGAACTTTGGGGCCTGTAAGTACAATGTAATTGGAGACAATTTATCCCACTAACGATTTTAGATGAATAATCTTCAGGTCTACACATGGAAAGAGGTCCTCCATTTTCCTCGTACCCAGGTGGCTGGTCTGGTGGGTGTGTCTGAGCAGGTTTTGAGCAAGTGTATCTGATAGGATTAACTTACAGTCCCCTGTCATGCACCAGTGTTGTGATTTGTGAGCCATAGGTATCTGAGTTTTTATGTGCTTTATGTATTCTTGAGAATACTTAGGCTTCTCTGGTAGAGTGGGTGGCCCAGGATCTGGCAGCCAAAGGGTTAGGGCTGGTGTGGGACTAAGGATGGCCCTTACTGCCTCATCTGCCCTCTGATTGCCATTGCCTCCGGCCATATCTGTCTTCTGCTGGGCCAGTGAATAATGTCTAGCTTTTGTGTAGCCAGAGGGATTGTAATTAGTCTAACATTTCTTGCTTGTTTTTAATAGTCATTTCCTTAGCCATTAGCAGCTTCCTCTCCTGACACACGGCCCCATGGATATGTGCAGTGGCAAAGGCATGTCTGCTTTAGTATAAATATTGACTTGCTTGTCTCTGCCCAGGTTGAGGGCCTTTGTCAGAAGAATCAGCTCTGCTCTTTTGGCCGAAGCCTAAGCAGGTCCAGAATCGGACATCACTGCTTCCCCCACAGACGTCTGTCTTGTATAAAGCTCCTAGCATCTGTGTACCAAGGACTTCAGTGTCCAGTATTGGATGATCAAATAAGTTCTTTCTGTGCCTGTGTACTTGGCTCAGGATCCCAACAGAGTCATGGAGAGGTCCCTTCAGATCCGGGTCTGGGAGCAAGGAGGCTGGGTTCAGGGTTGTGTTTGGTAGGGTGTAGATTTGTGGGGGTGTTGGCAGTAAATTCTGGTAATGAGTCAAGCAGGTGTTTCTTAGCCATTGGTCTGGGGGTTGTTTAAGGACTCTCTTGATGGCATGAGGTGGTGGCATATAGTTCTTTCTCTAGTGTTAATCTGTCTGTGTATTTGACTAGCAGAGCAGGAAACCATGAAGATCCACAAGTATGACAGCCATTCTGACATGATTAGGTCTAGTTTTTTTGACAAGTAGGCATAGGCCTGTCTCATGGGACTAGCAACTGGGTCAAGACTCATTTGGCTATGCCTTTGCTCTAATCAACATAGAGGTGAAAAGGCTTAGTCACATCAGGCAGCCCTAGGGCTGGAGCCATCAGTATAACTGTTTAAGTCCTCTTGAGCTTCAGTCCATTTGAAAGTCTCTTTTTCTTGGGTGATTTCATATTCCATAATGTCAGAACCCTGCTTACCTGAAGAACTACTGAACTTTCCTCCTTGAGGTCAGAGTTGGGATTTTCAGAAGAGTCTCTTTTCTGGCCACTGACAGCCAGCACTGCCCCCCGCCCCTTCAGAACGCAGTCCAAGGATGTTACCTTCTGTTGACATAGTCGGTCCTTTTTGGGGATGCTTGGTACCCCAGAACACCTAGAGACCAGTAAGTCTTCCTTGCTTTGCTGGCATTCTTTCAGGATCTTTGTTACCACTAAAAGGTCATCTACACATTGATGAGGAAGGTAGTCTAGGAGTGTTCACACCAGTACTCAACTCGTCCTCATGTAGGAGTTTGTTAAAAATGGTGGGTGGATTCTTGAATCCCAGGGTTAGCCAGATCAGATAAATTGTCCATTGCATCCTTTGTCAAGATCATGCCATTCAAAGGCAAATAGCAGCTGGCTCTTAGGTACTGGGAATAGACTGAAGAAAGCTTCTTTAAGATCTAATATGGTCTACCAGATTTTAGACAGCTCTAGTGAACTCAACTTATTCTATGTGTTAGGCATTGAGGGGTGGATGTCCCCGACTTGCTTATCAGCCTCTTGAACCTCCTGCATGAGCCTGTAATCTTTGGAATTAGTTTTTTTTTTAACTGGCAGGAGTGGAATGTTCCATGGAGAATGGTAGGGTATAAGAATCCCAAACCTCTAAGTCTTCTAATTAGGGAAATAATCCCCATTATGGCTTCCTATGACATCCGATATTGTTTAACCCAGCTTTTAATTCCATTCAAATACGGATTGGATAAGCTGCCTGTCCCATTTCCCTAATCCCTGCCCAGGATGGGGGTGGGGGGAAGAGAATCCGTGACGGCCATGTTGAGATTCCTTTTCCAGAAGGCTTTATGTTTTTGTATAGTCTCTATTCATCTTCTAAAGATAAAGTGAGGCCCATATTGGCTGTCTCTCTTGACCTGTGATGAAGTTCTCCTTGGGGTCAAATGTGATTTACATCCTGATTATAGTTAGCGAATCTCTTCTAATTGCAGGGTAGGGGCATTCAGGCATGTCTAGGAAAAGGGGAGATACCCATCTCATCTCCACTATCCTGCAAAACAGGTAGGGGGGGCAGTTGGTTTAGGATTTTCTGTCTTGTCTTCTTAACTACTAGGATGAGTTTCAGTCAGGTGGGTGGGTTGTATATGAGGTCTTGCAGGTGATAATGTAGGAGACTTGGTCTGGGTGGCTGGTTCAACTATAGATGACATCCTTGACTTTCTGTAACATGAGGAGGGTCCAAGTTTCCTTCAAGTGTCCAGCCAGCATGGAATGCTGGCTACTCTAACCTGCAAATAGTGGTTAGTCTGTCCATCCTACCTTCTGGCCCTAGTTCTAAAGTCCTTAAACCTGTCCAGGAAAAACATTGGGGTGGGAGGTGGAACCTCTGAGTCTTTTCCTTTTTTCTAACCTTGAACACAAGAAAATACGTCAGACACAATGCAAACAAACAGCCAAAGAACACAGACATATCAGTGTCAATTGGTATTCAGTAACAAAAGCGAAAATGAGATGATGATGAAGTCAGCATGCCTTGAAATGTCTCTCTAAAAAAATTAGGGGATCCAATCCCTTACTAATGGATCTGGGAGGTCTCCTGACACTGCTGACTCAGGGAGGTCCAGTGCATCTATACTAAATCACAAGTTTACAGATTTACTAGAATTAAAACAGCCAGACACTCAGATAATCATTATCCAAACAATTTTAAAAATCAGGCTTTGGCTTCTGGTCTCTCTGGTCTGGTGTCCTGAGCAGACCTTGGGCACAAGCTCTGCAACCAGTCCCACAACACCCAGAGGAAGCTCTACTCCCAGGTGCTCTGACACTCTCAGGATCAGAGGTGAGGAGGACACAATATCTGTCCCAACACTGGGAGTAACTGGGACCAGCGGGACCAGGTACACAGAAACTCCACCAGCTGAGTGGTTTGGGTTCCTTCTAGTCTTTCTGGGCTAGTGCCCTGAGCAGACCTTGGGCCAAGGCTCCGCAGCCAGTCCCACAACACCCAGAGGAAGTTGCTGCACTTCCAGGTGCTCTAACAAGCCCAGGGTCACAGGATCCCAGAATCACAGAATCACAGAGACAGCATGACTCTGAGAACTTCTGACACAACCAGGATCACAAGAAGGACAGGCTCCAGTCAGATTTAGCAAGGGCAGGTAGCACTAGAGATAACCAGATGGCAGGGGGCAAGCATAAGAAAATAAACAACACAAACCAAGGTCACTTGGCATCATCAGAACCCAATTCTCCCACCATAGCAACTCCTGGACACACCATTACACTGGAAAAGCAAGATTCAGACATAAAATCACTTCTCATGGTGATGATACAGGACTTTAAGAAAGACATAAATAGCACCCTCAAAGAAATACAGGAGAACACAGGTAAACAGCTAGAAGCCCTTCAAGAGGAAACACAAAAATCCCTTAAAGAACTACAGGAAAATACAATCAAACAGGTGAAGGAAATGAGCAAAACCATCCAGAATCTAAAACTAGAAATAGAAACAGTAAAGAAATCAGAAAGAGAGACAACCCTGGAGATAGAAAACCTAGGAAAGAAATCAGGAGTCATAGATGCAAGCATTACCAACAGAATACAAGAGATAGAAGAAAGAATCTCAGGGGCAGAAGACACCATAGAAAACATTGACACAACAGTCTAAGAAAATGCAAAAAGCAAAAAGCTCATAACCAAAAATATCCAGAAAATCCAGGACGCAATGAGAAGACCAAACCTAAGGATAATAGGTATAGAAGAGAGTGAAGATTCCCAATGTAATGGGCCAGTAAACATCTTCAACAAAATTATAGAAGAAAACTTCCCTAACCTAAAGAAAGTGGTGCCCATGAACATACAAGAAGCCTATAGAACTCCAAATAGACTGGACCAGAAAAGAAATTCCTCCCGTCACATAATAATAAAAACACTAAATGCACTAAACAAAGAAAGAATTTTAAAAGCAGTAAGGGAAAAAGGTCAAGTAACATATAAAGGCAGGCCTATCAGAATTACAGCAGACTTCTCACCAGAGACTATGAAAGCTAGAAGATCCTGGGCAGATATCATACAGACCCTACAAGAAAACAAATGCCAGCCCAGGCTACTATACCCAGCAAAACTCTCAATTACCTTAGATGGAGAAAACAAGATATTTCATGACAAAACAAAATTTACACAATATCTTTCCACAAATCCAGCTCTACAAAGGATAATAGATGGAAAAATCAACATAAGGAGCAAAACTACACCCTAGAAGAAGCAAGAAAGTAATCTTTGAACAAATCTACACAAATCTAATTCCACCTCTTACAACAAAAACAACAGGAAGTGACAATTACTTTTTCTTAGTATCTTAATATGAAAATTAATATTACTAACATATCCTAATTGATTGAAGTCCAAAAATATGAGGAATTAGAAATTTGTTGATTGTCATCCAGTGGTCTCTCTAATTTGGTAATTGGAGAAATAGGCTCAACATTGTACAATCTATATACACTTTCAGCTTGTTTGTGACAGTGTCTTGCTGTATACAACATAAGGGTCTGGAAATCTTGCTTCTCCTATCTTAGTCTCTCTATTAGTAGTATTGTTTATTTCATGTTTTTTTTACACTACACTATGGTTTTCAGAACAGCTTATATATTTCAAAAGTATTTATATACCCAAGGGAGACATAGATAATTAACTTGGGGGGTAGTTTGTAGGAAAGAGAACAACAAAGAGTGAGACTGAATGCTTTGCTTGACATTTGTAGCTCTTGTATCAAGTTTGAAGAAGAGGACTTTATAAGTTACTCTTTCTCTGAGATGAATGCTTTTCCAAATTATCACAGCTAATGAACCAGATTCTCACCCTCACCTAATGTCTGTGCCACCCTCCAAGCAGAACCATTGTTCATTGAAACAGTTGGTGAATGACTTTATGGATAGACCATCTTACTACACACACTATTTCTTAAATGAATGTAACCTGTTTCTGTGGGCTGAGAATGAAGAAAATCACTCAAGTCAATAACTTTGACCATAGCAGGAAATCTGTATCCAAAAATCGTGCCTACAATTCATTTCTTGGCGCAACAGAACTGTCAACTCTTGGCTTAGCTACAATGAAAGTAAAATCCTTTGGTGATGTGAAGGTCGTTGAAATACATCCTTATTACAATGAACTCCAATGTCTAAAAATTTTTCTTATTTTGGGCTGTAGCACAGTAAGAGCTAAGATTTTAAACTCTACTAAATACAAAACAAACAAACAAACAAACAAAAAGACTTTATGTATTTATGTTCATTTAAGAAAATAGTAGTGATATATAATTTTGAAATATACAGTTAATTTGTTTGAAGTTATTTAAAATTTATATTGAGAAAAACATGTATTTTCAGTATTACTGTAGACAAGCATCTACATAAGACTGTTAAATTGATTGTTGTTTTATATCAAACAGCTTTTATAATGCTCATTTTTATTGTTATAATATTTTATAAATTTTAAGGAATATGACAAAAAAGATATTGTAGGTATTGAAGGAGGGGTCTCTGGGAAGAGTTGGGGTACAAAAGGGACACAAGAATGTGATTTAATTCTATTTACTTAAAATAGGTTTTTAAATGTTAACAAATTCAGATAAATTGAAATCATGTAACTTTTCTCATCATAATGCAATGAAAGTAAAAAAAAATCAGGCTTTGACTTTAAAGGTTCGGGGTCCTAATGGAGGGTCAAGGGGGTCCGAAATGAGCCCCCAGATATTATATGCAGATTGCAAGGTTCTCATAGACCACCAATGTAACCAGGAATTCAACTCGTATGGCAAAGTAAAGAGTCTTTATTCAAGCTCAAGCTTGTACCCTCCAATCTCTCCAATGCAGTGGATGGGTGTGGCAGGTCTCAAGCTGGTGAAGCCTTGCTCTTTTATCACAGTTGCAGCAGGGTAGGTGCTTTCCAATTTAGCAGTTATGTGATTGGTTAACATTTAAAAATTGTAGCTTGGAGTATTTCTATGGGCTAGGAATGATTTCAGCTAGTTATGAGCAATTGTGGTTGACTTGAGTAATCTATTTCATAACATCTGGAACATTAGGTACTTTCCTCTTTGGAGCTGATTGGTTGTTAGTAAGGGTGAAGTGGCTGTTTTTAGGAAAGTTATGGCTGTTGCTTGGGGTATCTTAGTTCCCGGAATGTTATGGATTTTCCAGTAACTGAGCTCAATGATTTCGGCTAGTTATGAGCAATTGTGGTTAACTTGAGTAATCTATTTCACAACATCTGGAACATTAGGTACTTTCCTCTTTGGAGCTGATTGGTTGTTAGTAAGGGTGAAGTGACTGTTTTTAGGAAAGTTATGGCTGTTGCTAGGGGTATCTTAGTTCCCAGAATGTTATGGATTTTCCAGTAACTGAGCTCAACGATTTCAGCTGGTTATGAGCAATTATGGTTAACTTGAGTAATCTATTTCACAACATCTGGAACATTAGGTACTTTCGTCTTTGGAGCTGTTTGGTTGTTAGTAAGGGTGAAGTGGCTGTTTTTAGGAAAGTTATGGCTGTTGCTAGGGGTATCTTGGTTCCTGAAATATATTGTGGTTTTTCCGGTAGCTGAGCCCATCTTCAGGACAAGCTTAACATAAGATGGAGTCTAAATGCAGAATGGAGTTTGTAATGTTAGATTGGGCCCTTCAGATCTCTGTTCTTTCCTTTCTCCAACAGCATCCTCTGCACCGGGTTCTCTCTTCTTGGTGGAACCTAGTGCCATCTTTAGGGATAAATCCCTCTTCCAATGCACTGGTAAGTTTCCCTTATTACTGTGCTCTGTCTCCATCGTCCTCCAAAGATAAGTAGCCTGAAGCTGCCAGTGTTGCTTTAGTTGGACCACCTTCATAGGTCATTGCTCCTTCTTTAGCCACATGCAATCCATCCATTGACCCATCTTCTAAATCCAATTTTTCTTAGGGAAAAATTTGTGTTTCTTTTATCATATCCACTTTAATCTGGGGGCCTTAGTGGCTTTTTGTTCACAACGAAAGAGAGAGTTCTGGGTCTGCAGAGGGTTTGCTTTCATATCTATCAAACTTTTTAATGAAGTGAGAAAGAACCTCAGGCAATCAAAAGGAATGAACTTCAAAAGTTTAGGTGTCGAGTTGGAAGAAAATGTGAAGATGAGAATTAAGAATAGTAGTGGAGACAGTGGGGAGAAGCAGAGATGAAGGTGGTTGAGACTCTGTACTGCCAGTGGAGAAGGTGGGGGCTGGAGAGATTATGTTTTAATATTTCCTCTTCTATTTTATAGTGAGTAAGTATGCTACATTATGGATAAACCATCCTTTAACAAAATCCCTTAGTAGATTGGTACTCAGTGGCACGTGGCAGATTTGGTCAGTCCTAAAGCATGCATGGGAGAATGTGCACTTTGTTACTGCTTGCCACTCTTCTCAATCTGCTTAGTTTAAATGTCTTCTTCACATTGTACTGCATGTCTTCTTTTGCTGCTTATAGATCACAGACCATAAGTGTGCTGAGATGTAAGAACTAGCTTGTGGGTAGATGGCAGTGTATAAGTTATAGCCTGTCTTAGAGTTTCATTGCTGTGACATGATCACAGCAAATCTCATAAAGGAAAACATTTAAGTTGGGCTGGCTTATGGTTCAGTGGTTTGGTCCAATAGCATCATGGCTGGAAGCACGGCTGCATGCAGCAAACAGGGCTCTCAAAATGTAGCTGAGTGTTCTATGTCCTGATAAGCTTGCAGCAGGAAGACGATGAAACACACTTCCTCCAACATGGTCACATCTCCTAAAAGTGCCATTCCCTATGATCCTATGGGG
>JADRCD010180404.1:404-12316 GCA_019843815.1 Montemys delectorum
CTGCTCTAAACATTGGGCTAATACCTAGTGATATCTATATCTATATCTATCTACCAATAGATAGATAGATAGATAGATAGATAGATAGATAGATAGATAGATAGATAGATAGATAATCACAGGAAAAACATATTAGTAGCAGGAATCTTTCCTAAAATGTAATCTTCTTGGCCTTTCCTAAAGAAGTGAATCTGTCAATAACTTTAATAGTCCATGGTGGAACCATCTCAGGAATACTGGCTGCTAGTTTTTAGCTTCTCCTTGATGGCTCCTGGCAGGGGACTAAGGAAAGTGGTGGGGGGTTGGGTAGAGGTTCTCCAAAGGAAGGCAAAATAGAATGTGGTATTATGGAGAGGCAAAGGGGAACTAGAAAGTTTAAATAGGGAGAAAGGTGGAAGAGAAGGATCACAGAGGGATATGAGGAAGAACACGTAACACCAAGACTATTTGAAAAAAAAAAATGGAAATCTACTACTATAGAAACTTCCTAAAATAAAAAGGAATTACTTGGACATACAACAATTGAAAGGTGCCATTAGAGGAAGACCCACAGTATAACGAACAATGTTCAAATTTCTGAACATTGAAACAGAAATTGCATAATGTAATGGAAAGCAGTAGCGACAATCAAATAGGGAAATAGAAAAGGTATTCTTGATTCATAAAATCTTTTTATAAGATAATTTGCCATTTGGATAAACAGAATAAGTTATCATAACATGTATAGGTATAAAATAAGTAAACACAGAAAGAGACTTTCAGAGAGAAGTGGTAGTACTCTTTGGTAAGATTCATGTAGTTTATGTGAGATATGCTGCATTATTTACAAGTGGACAGCCTTAGGCTCACGATACTGACTCCACCAAAAACAACCACTAAGAGCCCAATGCAAGTATGCCTAGTAATCCATTTAAGGAGATAACATTAAAAAAATAGAAATCTATTCTACCTGAATACAGGAGCATATATACAAGTTAGAAATGTAATTTTTATGTGTTTAGAATTTTCCAAATATAGATTTTCCATGAGCACTTTGCCAATTTGTTAAAATATCAAAATGAAATATCTTCTCATTAGTGGATAGGAACAGCTGATTGGCTTCAGGAATCAAGGAAATACACAGCTCCAATTTCTGCAAATATCACTGCCTAATTGGAATGAAAAATGATAGGGTGATTAATTATGCACAGCCAATGATGACCTTCTTTTTTTGGATTTATGAATTTTTGTGAGTCATCTTTTTCAGATACTTTATTTATATAAGAATCAAGATAAAGTGAACTTGGCACCAGGCTTTTGTATCTCTGAATCACCAAGAGTGGAGCAAATATTATTAATAAATAATGATGCATATACAAACAAATTGCTCTTATTGAGATTTGATTACTGCTAATATTATTTATTTTTAGAAGGTGTGCTGTATACTGAATTTGTAAAATAAAATTTTAAATATTATTTTCTCATCCTCGTGTCACTTACTTTCCATTTTGTAGGATCTATAATGTGCATAATAAAGTTTGCTACTTATATTTACAAGTACAGTTTATTTCATATTCTTTATAATATTTTGATGATATGTACAACATGTACATATAAGGATACATATAAAATTTATTATGTGTATACTTTATACTGTTACATATTATTAATTGTAGAAATTGGTCTTCTAAGAGGCAGGCAGATTTCTGAGTTCGAGGCCAGCCTGGTCTACAGAGTGAGTTCCAGGACAGCCAGGGCTACACAGAGAAATCCTGTCTCGAAAAACCAAAAAAAAAAATTGGTCTTCTATAGAATTTGAAAGTTGGGAAAATCAGACAAACCAACTGAAGCTTGTACAAATTGGAGAACCAGCTCTGGCACCTTTTCCTGCTCTGTGGCACCACGTAATGGGACCATGAACATTCAGAGACTCACATGGTTATAGGTGACTTTAACACTGTCCATAGAGACCATAGAAAATATAAAAAGCCTTACTTTAATTTACCCTTTCAAAAAACATGCAGCAATACTCAACAAATTAGATAAATTTATTACCTAATTTGTTTATTTATTTTACTTATTTATTGGGTGAAAAGATTAGGTAAATTGCTGCATGTAAAGCAATTAGAATAATGTATAGGACTCACTAGTACTTGCTACTATCACTGACATTACTGGCAGCAACAGTAAATGCTAACACTTACCTCACACTTATGAAGTGCTATGTGGGCACTATTCTATACATCTTTGCATGAGTCAATTCACTTAAAACTTATTAAAAAGAAACAGAAACCTGCTGATAAACTGATTTACCTCCACCTTTGTATAAAGCCAGAGACACCTATTGATCTAGGGCAGCATGCCTTTTGTGTGAGGAATCCATGCTTCTGATTAGAACAGATGAATGGGTTGGGAACATCACTGAAATAAGCTTGAAAATAATAGTTTGTCTAAATTGTCCTGAATCACTTGAAACTTTCTCATAAGGCTATTTTCTTGCCCGGAACATCATATTTGACCATCAAAGTCTCAATGTTTTGTTACATGAAATGAGCAACTTAGCACTAATGTTTAAAATTTACTTTGAAATGATTTTTGGCAGCATAGAAATGATTTAGTCATTAATATTTAAAAAGAAACCAAACTAAATTTGGCCTCTTTCTCTCTCTCTCTCTTTCATACTCTGTCTCTCACACACTGTCCCTACCTCTCTCTCTCTCTCCATTCTGTCCCTCTCTTCTCTCTTTTTATATGTGTGCACATGTCCAAATGTGCACATGCATTTGTTCGTGTGTTTTTGCTTATTAGTGCCAATGAATTATGACATGCTCTGAGATATGTTTTTTAGCCTCAAATTATGATGTTTAAATACAATTTGTAGAGAGTTAAGAAGTGAAAAGTGGTACAGGGAAAGTCTAGGAATAATATTTTCCCAAGGACCTATCCCCAGTGACCTGTGTTCTACAAATAGACTTTATCTCCCATAGAATTCACAATTTCTCAAAATAACACTAGCATGTGGTGACAATGCATTTAAATCGATGAGTATGTGGATGAGGTTAATATATGAATCATGACCAGGTCTGTAGCCTTTCTTCTGACACCACAATGAGGAGTAGACTGATGATAAGTTCTTAAGTAAATAGGCTATCAATAACCATGTCTAGTCTCTCATCTTCTCTGAGAATTTCCTCTTCGGAAGAATATGTAGTTAAGTCTCAAGTCTGAAGATGGTCATAATACTTCTGGAAAAACATTGAAATAGAAAAGTTAAACTATCTGGGTCAGCTAACCCTTACCCTGAAGGTGTGGGCCCTATGAGGATGGCCAGTTCTGGATAAATCTTAAAGCCTTCCTCCAATGGAGAAGAAAAAAAAAAGAGCAGAAGTGACTTTGGACATCATCTAGCCAGTTAAGAGAGAACCAAGAATACTGAGGCATTTGCAGTTCTTTTTTATTTGTGGAGTTTGCTTTCTCAAAGACTTTTCCATGAACCCTTTCTCTTTCAAAGTTCATTTTCTTAGCATCTTTCCCCTATTCATCTCTTTCTTCCTTCTCATTCTCCCTCTGTGACTTTCCTGAGCATGAACAGATCCCAAGTAAGTACTGAACAGGTTTTTTTTACTGACATATCTGATACTTGGGAAGAAGGTGACTTCCAGTCTGGGGGCCTTGTTTCTATTCTTTTTCTTTTTCTTTCTTTCTTTTTTTTAGATATTTTCTTTATTTACATGTCATATGATTTCTCTTTTCCCAGTTTCCCCTCCAAAAAACAAACAAAACCAACAATAACAAACCCCTATTGTCTCCCCCCTCCCCATGCTTGCCACCCTACCCTCTCCCACTTATTGGCCCTGGCATTCCCCTACACTGAGGCACAGAACCTTCACAGGGCCAAGGGCCTCTCCTCCCACTGATGATTGATTTTGCAATCCTCTACTATACATATGCTGCCAAAACAATCAGTCCCACCATGTATAGTCCTTGTTTGGTGTTGAGTCCCTGGGAGCTCTGAGAATACTAGTTAGTTCATATTGTTGTTCGTCCTGAGGGGCTGCAAACTCTTCAGCGCCTTTGGTCCTTTCTCTAACTCCTTCATTGGGGACCCTGTACTAAGTTCAATGGATGGCTGTGAGCCTCTACATCTGAGTTAGTCAAGTACTATCAGAGCCTCTCAGGAGTCATCTATATTAGGCTGGCTTGTCCTTCCTTCAGTCTCTGCTCCATAGTTAGGCTCTGCAACATGGCTTTCATGTTTCCAAGTAACAATAATGTTAGAAAGAGCCTTGCTATGAATGCTATTTCACAAGGTGCCTTAGGAAGTGCTCCAGTGATTTATGCAACGCTGAGTCCTTTCTACACAACCTTGCTAGAACTGGAATCCCATGCTACATTCATCATATATTCCAGCTCCCTGCTCCTTTTCAAGGAAACTTCTCCAAATGTTTAAGACAAAAACCTTCCAACTAGATATTTTGTGGCATGATTCCCCTATTTGATACTGGTACAAAGCCAAGACCACTCCACAATTCCAGCAAGCAGAATTCCAGAAAGCAAGCAGAGATGGGAGCACAGAAACCCATAAGTATCTATGGGAATCAACCAGGAGATCCATTTGGAAAATGAAAAGGAATTTGTAATGAAATATTTACAATATTCTGAGGAGAAAAAGATATGTTTGTGAATTTTATTGCTGGACTTTGTAGAATTCTTAATGTCTTTCTCTCTGATACTGCAGTAAAATTTTATATTTAAGACTGGATATACTTGGTATTTTCACTCTCAGCCACTGTAAGTACCATATTGTGAATCTTTTATTTCTTCCCTTAAAATAAACAAACAAGCAAAAATGAAGTCATTCCTTGAGCACTTACAATTTGTTGCCAACTGTGACATGTGAAATATACCAAGGTGGCCAAGAGAGGCATGCTCCTACCTTAAAGAGATTCTTGTATATTGATTACAGATAAAGGAAAATGCATCAGCACATGATTTAAAGTCCCTACTACTTCAAACAGAAGAGAATCTAATATTGTCAAATACTTGTAAACAAAGTCTGAATGTATGGGATGAAATTAGACATAAAAGAGGGACAAAGGTCATGAAGAGAGGTATAGACATTATTCTATATGCTTTGTAATCATGGCCAAAATTACAGAACATAAATTCCTACCCAGATTTAAGGTATTATATGCTCCTAATGTTTCCCTGAATATATTCTCTTGCGGAGTTCACTAAAGCAATTTTTAACCTATGACTCAAAACAAAGTCAGGGAATCTTTGCAGTGTAATTGACTCTAATTGTCCCTTGATCTTTGTGATAGTTTGAATGAGAAATGTTCCCATAGGTTCTTGCACTTGAATACAGTTGGTGGGGCTGTATGGGAGAGGTTATGGCATCTTTAGTAGGAGATATGACCTTGCTAGAGAAATTATGTCACTGAAGACAGGCTTTGAGAATTTGTAGTCTTGTCCCATTTCCAGTTTTGCCTTCTTTCTATGTGTTTAAAGATGTAGTCTTTTAGCTTCTTTTTTCTGCTGCCATACTTTCTGCTTGATGCCACGCTTCCCAGTCTTATCCATTTGGAACCATAAGCCAAATTAGACTCTTACTCCCACAAGTTGCTTTGATCATGGTGTCTGATTACAGCAACATAAAGTAGCCAGTACAGCCCAGACCCAGATCTCAGCATGTCTCGTGGATGACACGTACATGCAGCATTGCCTTCTTGGGATGAGTTGCTTCATCACTTGAGTCTTTACTTTCTGCATTTGTGTTTATGAGTAACAATGCCTTGGCTTTTACTCCATCTGGGATTATGCCATACATCATGAATTAATATATAACCAACTCTGTTATTTCCACTATTTCTTGTGGAAATGTAAGGAATATACTTCATGAAGCATCTTGCTTGGCACCCTCTCAGGAGCCTAAAATGTCCACAGTTCTTCAGAATTCTGGGAATAGAAATGATAGGAAGGCTATGAAAGGCAGAGATATAAATTTTTTACTTGTTTTTAACCAAGACTGACTCATGGCAAAACTCCAAATTATGTTTAAATTTGCATAGTATTTTACAATTAAACTTGAAACATTGGTTTGTAATCTCTCAGTAGTCAGCATACAGTTTAATATAGTTTGGTTTATCTGCTTGGATATAAATAAACAAACAAATAAATATGTATTGTATGTATTTATATTTATATAATGTATATGTAAACATTGTCTATATGTGTGTTTGCATATATATTGTTTATATATATTTATTATATATGTACTTATATATTATATATTTGCATATATAAACAATGTGCCTTGTGCCCTTCCCATATTTCTATAAAGCTCAGGCTAGCCTAAAGCTATGATTTATCTCAACTGCCTCCCAGTACTGTGATTAAAGTCCTATGTCTTCATACTTGGCTTCCCCCAGTTAGCTTCTTGCAGAATTATTCTATCTACTATTTTTTAAGTTAAAGCTAGCTTACAGAATTTTAATTCTGTTATCCCAGTCTTATGCATTAGGATAGAAATCTTTGTATTTAATGAGCTCCACACTGACAATGTCCTTAATGGAGAGGCCCTTTCTAGTAAGATTTAGAGTTGGTAAACAGATGCTAACTGCTGTTGAGGGGAAGAGAAAAGGTAGAATGGAGAATTTAGAGATGAAAATGTTGAAGGGTTCACTACTCCCCAAAGAGAAGTAAAAAGTAATAGGGATAGATATGTAAAGTATATAAGCCAGACGTTCCTGTTGATAATACCTGACAGGACAGCTGCAGGGATGGAGGACTTACTTTGGTTCATTGTTCTTGGTTCTTTTCATTCTGGTCACCTGGTTAAGCAATATCATTGTAGCTGGGAGGTGCATTCATATTTCACTTTGTGGTGAACAGGAAGCTTATACAGTTCACTTTATTTTACACTTCATGGTGAAGAGAAAACAGACATACAGGGGCTAGTTGCCATATCTTACCTCTGAAAGTGAATCTGAAAGTGTCCTTCCTCACTTCTGGCCATTTCCACAACCTCTCAACAATAGTTTTACTAGCTAAGATCTCCTTGTCTAATACATAAACTCATGGGGTTTCTAGCGTTAGCTCAACTAGGAACCAGGCTACCCTTCAAGGCCCTACATATCCCCCCTTTTACTTTTTTAAAAGAGAGGCATCACTGGTATGACTGTGTCATTCCTCAAGAATAATTTATTTCCTTACCTTTCTACTTTTTGGACATTACTTTCAATTCTAAGCTTGAGCTGAGGACCCAGTACTGTTGATAATAGCTAGCATTGGCAGTTTGTCTCTGATATGTCACTCTTGCTTCTATCTCACTCTCTTTTACATCTCACTTATAAGGACACTATGATTGCTCTGAGCTCACCTGGACAGTACAGGATAATTTTGGCATTCAAGGGTAGGTAACTAGCAACCATAATTCCATGTGTAACCTTAATTTATCTTTGTCATGTAACCTAACATATACACAGATTATGGTGATTATATGTGGGTAGAGTTACATCAATAATCCTGGTAGTGTGACAAGTTTGAAATGATTCAAAGAATTCTCTGTTCAGACATTCAGCTCCATATATGTTTGTGTATATGTGCTACATCTTTGTATGAAGGATGTCTTGATTGATGAGTATACAAATTCATAAATGTAGTTGTTCCCCCTCTGACAAATCACCATGACTTATACAAAGAAAGTTCTCATGTTCTAAAATGTGTGATGCCAAATGGAGCAAAATTGATCCATGCTGGGCAACGGTGACACACACCTTTAATCCCAGCACTTGGGAGGGGGAGGCAGGCGGATTTCTGAGTTCGAAGCCAGCCTGGTCTACAGAGTGAGTTCCAGGACAGCCAGGGCTACACAGAGAAATCCTGTCTTGAAAAACCAAGAAAAAAAATTGATGCATGAGCCTGAAGAACTGGGCTAGAGTTAGAGATGATTTATAAAAGTGAAAAGACCCCACGAAAAGAAAGCATAGCGGAAATACAATTCCTTAGCTCTTTTTGTTTCCTGATTTCACAGAAAGAGTCCTTCGTTTATTTGCCATAGATAGCTTTTGTTGTTGGTCAAACACTACTTAGGGCCTCAAAACAGGAAACCTATCTCTTGTCAAAAGCATTTATTTATATCTATCATCTACCTGTCTGTCTATCTTCCCTTTTCCCTCTCTCTCTGTCTCTCTCTCTGTCTCTGTCTCTGTCTCTCTCTCTCTCTCTCTCTCTCTGTCTCTCTGTCTCTGTCTCTCTGTCTCTCTGTCTCTCTGTCACTCTGTCTCTCTGTCTCTGTCTCTGTCTCTGTCTCTGTCTCTCTCTCTCTCTCTCTGTGTGTGTGTGTGTGTGTGTGTGTGTGTGTGTGTGTGTGTGTGTGTTCTCCTGCCATGATACTGTGTCTGGATGTCAGAAGTCAACTTGGAGCAGTTGCTTTTTCCCGTTCACTGCTTAGGTTCCAGTCTCAGGTCATCACGCTTATCAGAAAGTACTTTGGCCTGTTGAACCATCTTACTGGCTTCATCTCAACTTTTTAATTTGAAAAACTCTGTAGTATAGTTAGTAACAGATGAAATCCACAGAGTGAGCAATTTTTGATGTTCATGGTCTGCATCAGAGTATTTTGGAATTGCATGTGTTTACGTATGCATTTATTTTGGACTACTTAATCCAAATATAAGTCAATGATGCATAAATACAAATTAATAACCAATATACTTTCAGTAATGTATTATTACAAACATAGTGCTACATAATATTTATTTGTGCATTATAATAATTTTTAGAATTTACTCAGGAGATGAAGAACAAGGAATTAACAAAGATGATTGTGAACAAAATCTTTGTATGTAACCAGAAATAAGTAAGAGCATATGCTCTCTGTGAGCATAAACAGGTCCAATGTTATATAACCATATAGGATATCAATTCATTTTGGAAAGCCACAGAGGGGAGCTGAAAGACTAAAGTTCAGACTAATATTAAAATAGTGATAACTAAGAAAAGGAAATACAAATGATATTGAAAAGATGTCAAGTTTAAGAAATCCCTGAACCCCAAGTTCTGGCTTCTATGCCTGCAGGATTCCAAGAACGAGAATATGGAGTACAATATGAGGAGTTTCACTAAAATTTTTTAAAAATAAAAACTAAAAGTAAATTGAATGGTTTCTGTGGAAAAATATATTAGGCATCCAGTTTTAAAAAATCAAATAAATATTATTTAGTGCCCAAGAAAGGAAACTCATGAGAACAAAAGGAATAGATGAAAAAGAAATTAAAGATAACTGATACATAAAAGACCATAATTATGAATAGAAAAGATAATTGATACATGAAAGAGCATAATTATAAATAGATGTATGTATATGAATGAGACAGATAAACCAGAAGGCATGTGTTACTACAGCTTTTAAGCCAGATAAATAGAGAAGGCTATAATCTTGAATCTCTGACTTAGTATGCAGCAGCATGCATAGAGTTCTCAAAAAAGACATATGGGAAAAAAAATCTTATATTCAGATAAAAATAATCATCTATTAGCTAAGTAGAGATATGTATGTGTATGTACACAGGCATGCATGTGTCTGTGTATCTGTGTGTGTCTTTTCATATATGGAGACAAATATAATGAGAAATGGATTATTTTTATCAAATAATAACTTAACTAAATATTAAAGGATAATAAAGAGAAAACATAAATGAGTTCATGTTCAAAATACTTTTGTACACAGTTACATGCATAGCATTTCGAGAGATGTTTATGGTAGAAACAACATGATTGACTGATTGTTTGTACTATAAACTCAATAGAAGTACATAAAATAAGTTTATAGAACAATAAGTATAAGCTATACCAAATGACATGAAAATAAAAGAGTTCAGAATAACCTCAAGGAAGGCTTACGTTTCATTGTTTGAAATTGGATAGATTTAAAAGCTTTTGAATGGTTTCCTTTTTTCTTTTATGCTTTGTGAAAGAGGTATGTAGTATTTAGAGATCAAACTTTATTATAATTAAATATGATATTATTGATATATTAACACATATGACAAGTTAATAGTGTTATCATTAAGAGGTAATTGAGGCAAGGGAATATTTGTATGGTTGGTAGCACAGTAAATGAGGTAATTAAAATATAGTAGAATCTCAACCCTTAGATCCAGAGAGGTTAGGTAAAGAGGAGGGGCGGGGGGGGGGGGACACATGGATCTCCCTGGGAGAGTAAAATAAAATAGATTTCATGAGCAGAATGGGACAGGTGAAGATGGGAGCTAGAAGAGGTGGAGAAAGAGTGCAGGGAAAGACTCGAGAGTTTGGGGGTATTTTAGGGTAGTGTGGAAACCTGATGTAGGTGAAGCTTCTTGGAATCTATGGAGGCAATCTACGGAGTCTCCTACTTAATAGATTCACCACTAGCCATCACTTGTAGCCATGTGAAGCTTCCAGTGGCAGGACTGTGTTTTATTCAATTCAGTAGCTGGCCAGAGGGTCCCATGGAAATTCCTAAGTAGCCCAGGCTGTTACTAAGACAGAAGGTTGCTCTCAGTAAACTGACAGTGGGGTCCCATTGCTGATGACAACAGCCATACAACTCATTGAACATGAAGTAGTCAAGCTGGTGCCAAGATGGAGCCTTTATCCCCAAATTCTACTCTCTTTGGTAAGGGAAAGTACCCTGCAGGTTACCAAAAGAGAAACATGGACATGAACCCAGGTGCAAAACCTTTGACTTACAGTCTTTCCTGTATGCAAGATGTGTTGGGGCAATGGTGGCACATAACTTGTAGGAGTAGCCAAAAATAATGTCTGATTTGACTTGAGACCCACTCTATGAAAAGAAATGTATACTTGACATTGTGTGGATATCTGAGAAACAGAGATTTGATATCCTAGAGACCTAGGGTAAAAATAAACAATACTGGTCTAAAAAAATCAATAAAATGATATATACTGATATTCTGTATACTCATAAATCAGTGCCTTATCAACAATCAGAGAGGCTCCCTCCAGCATCAGATGGGAACAGATTCAAAGACCCATTTCTAGACATTAGGTGGAGAAAGAGTCTAAATTAGAGGTTTCTATCAAATTTCTTTCCTCAGAGCTCAAGGAATCCTATGGAAATGAAGCAGAAAGATGGTAAGAGCCACAGAGGATGGAGGACACCAGGAGAACAAGGCCCACTTCATCAAATAAATAAGGCACATATGAGCTCCAGAGACTGAAGCAACAAGCACTGGTCCCACATGCATCTACACCAGGTCGTCTGCATATATATATTATAGCTATTAGTTTAGCACTTTTATGGGACTTCCAACGGTGAGAATAACTGGGCCTCTGAATCTTTACTTGCTCTTAGGATTATTTTTCTCTTCCTGGGTTGCTGTGACCAACTTTGATATGATAGTTTTGTTTCATCTTATTATATTTTATTTTGTCATGTTTGGTTGTTATCTCTTTGAAGCCTATTCTTTTGTACTCTACTGAGAGTCAGAAAGGGAGTGTTTCCAGAAAAGAGGGGAGCTAGGGAGGAGCCGAAAGACATATAGAGAGGGGAAACTATAATCAGAGTATATTGCATGAGAAAAGAATAGATGTTAAATTACAAAAAATATATGTATATATGTATACCTCAAGGGATATTGCTGCCTATTAAAAATGTATAATGTAGTTGGACAAAAGATAGTTATATGACATTTAGACAGTATGTTGATCTTGTTATTGTTTTAATTTTGAAATTAATAATGACATAAAGGGAATTGACTTTGTCTTCTCCAAGCTCATGGGTTGGCATCACAATCCTCAGTGTAATAGCATGGATTAAAAAGACCTCTAGTAGGTCATACAGGTTCTGTTCCAAGAATAGATTAATGTGGTTGTCGAAAAGAAAAGAAAAGAAAAGAAAAGAAAAGAAAAGAAAAGAAAAGAAA
>JADRCD010180404.1:12326-42005 GCA_019843815.1 Montemys delectorum
AAAGAAAAGAAAAGAAAAGAAAAGAAAAGAAAAGAAAAGAAAAGAAATTTTATGTGCCAAATATTACCAAACAAGCATAATTTTTCCTTACACTCTATACATTGTTTTTTACTTGCAAAGTTAAACGATATCTAAAATGTCAAAAATTTGAGAATCTATTAGCTTCCTTCCTTTCCCACAATCTTGTAAAGTAAAATACCAGGCATAAAACTAAATGGAAATTTAATATGGTAATTAAGACACATTTTAAAAATTATATCTGGCATCAGATGAGCACCACTTTGAAAATTTATACTAAGTGAGCAAAATGCAACCTGATGTTTATGTGATAGTGAAATGTACAATCATCGGATATGGTAATGGTATCTTTAATTAATTTTTAATTATATAAAAGCCAATAGAAAAATACGTTAGAATATTTGGCAATAACATATTGAAAATACCAAATAATACAAGCATTTGAAAATGTGTATTAATTAACACTAAGATCTAAAGTTGCAATAATGTAAAACAACAGAATACATAATAAAATAAATAGAATTACAACATGCTCAATTTATAAAAAAAAAAGACTTTAACTGAAACAGCAGAAGGAATCTTAGCATGATGAGGCATATTCTACATCGAGACCAGAGAAGCTGTGAACACTACATTTAGCACCCTGAGCAGAGAAATCTGTGAAAGTATAATGTTCTAGAAACATGAGAACTTTTCAATCTCTAGGAGGTTAGATGAGCTTTATACCAATCACTTCACACTCAGGTATTAAGTAACTTCACAAAGCACATACCATTTAATAAAAAATAAGATAAACTAAATCAAAGCAGCAAGGCATAAATAAAAACATTGTAATTATGAGTCTACAACTGTAGTTACCTGCCCTGGACCTGCATAAGGCAGGTCCTATCAAAAAACAAAAACAAAAACAAAAGACAAAAAAACTCATGAAAGTGGGAGTAGGGGGAAGAAATAAAATTTTAAAAAATTGTACAGGTAAGTTTTATTTAAAAATAATTTTATACACATGCTGCCAAAAAATCAGTCCCAGCATGTGTATAGTAGAGGATTGCAAAGTTGATCATCAATAGGAGGAGAGGTCCTCAGCCCTGTGAAGGTTCTGTGCCCCAGTGTAGGGGAATGCCAGGGCCAATAAGTGGGAGACGGTGGGGTGGCAGGCATGGGGATGGGGGAGGCAACAGGAGTTTGTTCTTGTTGTTTTTGTTTGTTTGTTTGTTTGTTTGTTTTTTGGAGGGGAAACTAGGAAAGGAGAAATTTACATGTAAATAAATAAAATACCTAATTTAAAAAAAAGAATAATTTTATTATGAACCACTTTTTTAAACTACAAATCTATCAATCAAAACAATCAATCTGCATGAGGATATGTGGCTACCTGAGACACAGTGACATCTACTATATGGAAGTAACCAGCCACTCTGATTAGACTTGAAGCTCTCTCATGGTAGGGAACCCATGCCTCATAGTGTAAGCTCAGTTACTAACTCATTACTTGGGAGATTTTAACCCCAAGGAACTAAATAAAGATAGTATTAAATTTCCTTCTAAATGTATATGTGCAAACACATAGACAAAAGCCTGAATCAAAGCCTTTCTTTACAGTGAAAGGTAATGAGTGCAGGAATTCATGGATCAGTGGGATGCTGAAAATAAGACAAAGTTAAGAGCTCAGTCCCAGATGAACCACTTATACCCTGTTCTGGCTGGTTTTGTGTGTCAACTTGACACAGGCTGCAGTTAGCACAGAGAAGGGAGTTTCAGTTGGGGAAGTGCCTCCATGAGATCCAGCTGTGGGGCATTTTCTCAATTAGTGACCAAGGGGGGTTGGCTCCTTGTGGGTGGTGCCATCTCTGGGCTGGAAGTCTTGAGTTCTATAAGAGAGCAGGTTGAGCAAGCCAGGAGAAGCAAGCCAGTAAGGAACATCCCTCCATGACCTCTGCATCAGCTCCTGCTTCCTGACCTGCTTGAGTTCCAGTCCTGACTTCCTTGTGATAAACAGCAATGTGGAAGTAAGCCAAATAAACCCTTTCCTCCCCAACTTGCTTCGTGGTCATGATGTTTGTGCAGGAATAGAAACCCTGACTAAGACAACCCCTGTCAATGCTCAGGGAATTTTGAAGAAGAGGGTGTGTTTCAGAACCAGAAGATAGTATAGAGTCTCAGAAAATCCTACCCTCTAAATTTAATGCATTCTTTTCAGTTATAAACTTGCAACTGTACTGGTCCTACATAAGTATAGGCCCTGACAAAAGTCAATCATGAGGTGGCTTTATTATACCATAACCCCTACTGATGAACTAATGGGTACCAGCAGTTTCTTGGACATGGAAAATCGTTGACTCTTGCCATGTACTCATTTCTAAGTCTACCAGCCTCAAGTGATAGCTTTGAAATCATGGACATCTGATGGCCTTGGTAGATCACAAAGTTTAAAAGAAACAGACTTGAATGTAGCTTGGCAATTTGTAGAATGGAGAACTGAGAATGGTGGTGGCAGAGAGATGGAAAAGGGTGGGGTTGAGAGTGGTCAGTATGCTTTGTACATGTGTGACATATCAGATAACAAATTTAATTAATAATTAAAAATTTATAAGGTCTAAGTAGTTTTAGCTAATCTCAAACTCATCATTCTCTTTTCTTTACCTTTGAAGTGCTGGAATCATAGGTTCATGCTACCACAGCTTCTATAGGGGGGTATTTTTGGTATGAAGTTAACAAACTAATACTTTAAAAAAATCCATGTAAAACATAATTTTAAGTGAAGAGGAAGTGAAACCACAAACACAGTATTAAAGAAGTTGCAGAAATCATAACTCTTGTTTCAAGCAGGTCTCCAAACCTGCAAACAGATCTGGCTCCTACCCCCAAAGGAGTGCAAGCAACCAGGATATATTACTAAAACAACTTTGTAAACCTTATATGATGATAGTTTGTCCCCATGATGTAGCATGGCCACAACCACAGAGGAACATAGCTCAGAAAAGTAGCAGGAAGTTTGGGAATGTGTGCCACCAATAAAGACTTGGCACTAGGAATCCAAAGAGGCATGTGATACTCCCAGATGTCTATCTACTCAAACAGCATAAACTCACAAAGCTTTTTCAACCAGCCAAATAACACTCACACACGACACTCCCCATAGTCATTTAATAAAAAACGATTCCATGATAGACAGAAACCATATTCAACTAGTAGAAAATGTTTTACCAAGAGAGAAAATAAAAGGTTTATTCCTGTGTCCTATTGTATAAAGGATTCAAAGAGTTGGTGGGAAGAAAGCACCATAAGTATAAATTAATACTATTTGCAAAACCCTAATAAGTACATATGTTAAAATCTAAAGTATAAATATTTGAAAATGGATATGAAACTAACATCGTTCAAATCCTTATCATTGAGAAACTGTAGGCTCTTTAAATTTTACCAAAACCTTATTGTTTGTCTCAAGTGGGCTTTAACGAAGAAGTTAGGGTATCTGGTTCTCATAAACACACAAAACTTTCACCTAGTGTCTGAGTTCTTTTCTATCAAATTCAAAGAATTGAATTTATGGATCCCAGAAGATTGAGCTCATAAAAGAATCTGATAGTAGTTCCATAGGTAGATGCTTAAGAGAAAGATGTCAAAGTTCCCATAGTAGAAGTGGACCTCCAGAAATGATATGCCATTCAAGTATTTGTCTATGGGTTTCTTACAGAGTTTATCAATGAGAATAATGTAAGGTATGGGGATAAAGATGAGTTAGTCATCTCTGTTGGTCCAACCATGAAGTGCCCAGGTCCCTCCTCTCTGTTCAGTCATTAAAAATTCTAGGAAAGGCTGCTTACCTAGGAGAAGAGATAAAGAGAGAAAACAGACGTCCCTTCTGTAATCCCTGGCTGCTGGTGATGAGGGAACCAAATCCATTTTGCCCTAAACATTGTGGCATCCAAGAAAGAAAGGAATTGCTTATGCACATTAGATTCCACTCTTATCCCCCAGGAAGGGTCCTGGGAGTGGAGGGGAATAGAAAGTCTTTCCCTTCTCCTACAGTTTTGAAGCACTAATGTAAGGGGTTTATAGACCTCAGGCATGACAGAAAGTTCAAGTTTGGAGACTAAATCTTCCCCAAATGAATCTCACCCACCCAAAGTGTAATTGCTGATTGCTTTGGTTCACCAGAAGGAACTTTCTGAAAGTCCTGGCATGAAGCTACCCGCTCTTTCTTAGACAATCTACTTTATTTTTCCCTTCATGGTATCCACATGCTATCGGGGAAATTAGTATTCTCTCTCTTTCTCTCTCTCTCTCTCTCTCTCTCTCTCTCTCTCTCTCTCTCTCTCTGCTCTTAGTCTCAATAATGAAAGAATTTAAAAAGGAACTCAAGAGAGTTTATTTACTAGAGTTTAAGAACAGCAATGGAGTTCAGCAAGCAGCTGCATCTCAGCAACTTCCAGCAAGAGGAAGATTAGGAAGAAAAATAGAAAGGAAGCAGATTCCACTTCCCATCTCCTTAGCATAGAGTATTGTCTCTTAGCCACATGATTGACAGGCCCCACTGGACTAATTCTTTAGGGATGAGATAATAGTATGCAATATTTTTATCATTGAAGCAGATCTGAATGTTATGTCTCCACCTGGAGACAGATATAGATTCCATTCATTTGAGCAAGAGGAAATAGCTTACTCTTAATGAGTCTCACTAGAGCCCAGACAGTTCCCCCTTTATATATGTCATTTGAAATGGTAAGAAGTGGCAAAGTTGGTGCTTATCTTTCTAGTGTTGCCACAGAAACAGTGGGCCTAAAGTAGACAATGAGGAAGAGGTCCATTGTTAATGAACGCCAAGGATGTTTTTCTTCCTAACAGAGGAAATAAATGACATAAATCCCTGAATCAAGTATGGTAAAAATAGATATAAAAATTTTAAAAATAGTGGTAGTACTGAGAGTGGAGTGGTAATATAAGACAATATAAAGCATTAAATAAAATTAATAATGTAAAAAACAGTAGTTAGTAGGGAATGTTCATACACTAAAAGAAGATACTTTATAAGTAAAAAATAAAGACTGATCAAACGTTGTTCAAGGCAAAGTCAAAAACCTGAACTTTTTTGTTTGTTTGGAAGAATGATTAACCATGAAGATAATAGCCACTAATTTTTATGCACCCAGAAACAATTCTTGACATACATTAAGAATAAATTATTAGTCATGGAAGATGAATTGGCAAAGCTAGAAATCTAGTGAAAGAGTTTATTACATTTTGCTGACTAATGATGGATAAGTAGACCAAAGTAAATGTCTATTGTTGATTTATAAAATGTTCATACAAAATAGGATTTGAATTCTACATATAATATATTGTTTTGTCAATATAAATAATAAAAGAAACTTATTTATACAGATATTACTTTGAACTTCACAAAATGCACATTTAATATGAGAAACGAATATTGATTAAGAGTTAAGAATGAATCTAAGCTCTCTTACTCTCTTGCCTCTTGTCTGTCCCTTGTCCCTTGTTCCTTTGTTCCCTCTCTCTTCCCATTCCCTTCCTCCTTCCCTCCCCATTCCCTTCCCCCCTCTTTCCATGTGGCCATGGCAGGTCTCTACTTCTTTACTGTCTCCTCTCTGTCTTTCTCTGCCTCTACTACTCTCTTAACTCCCTTCCCCATGCCCTGAATAAACTCTATTGTATACTAAAAAAAAAAAAAAAAAAAAAAAGAATCTAAATCCAAATCCAAACAGGTTACAAAAAGTATATTTTATGTAATTTATATCCATTGAGCAAAGTATAATAAAAGCAACAATGAGAAAGAATAAATTGTTCCCACTGAAAAGACATATATGAAACATGCACACTTATAGGGAACTATTGAGTTAGAAGAAATATTAAAGCAAAAAGTACTATTTAAGAATTATACCAAAAATAGTTCCAAAAGGAGTTGTAATGTCTAGTTTTATGTATTGAATTGCCTGGATCATGGAATGTCCATGTCAAACAGATGTATTCCTAGAGAGATCAGCATTAAATTAGTTGCCTGAGACAGTAGATGCTACATCCCATGTGAGTGAGCATCATTCTATCCACTGAGGACATGTATGGAACAGAAAGAGGGAAAAGCTGAATACACTCTGCCTCTCCTGCTGTCACACATTAATCTCTTTTTCTTCATGCCCCCAGAACTATGGGTTTCAAACACAGATTAGAATCTCCATCATTATCTCTACCATTCTCAGTACTTGAAAGTACACCCTTCTTTCCTTGATCTTCACTTGTGGCAGCAAATAGAGGAATATTTTAGTCTCAGATACCTATAATAAACCACTATAGATATAGAATTCCAGTTGTGCTTATTTGCAAGATTGACTATCAGAGTAATAAAGACTAATAATATATGATATTAAAATAAAGTACTAGAAAAATAAAATGAATTTATGGCTCAAAGGCTCAGCACTTATCTAGCATTGTGTAAGGTCCTATATTCAATCTTTGACATACATACACACATCATACCACTCTACACACCATCTAGCTAGCTAGCCAGCTAGGTAGCTAGCTTCTGCATTTATCTGTATATATATGTACATGTGTGTATATGTGATTTTGAACAAAAATGAGAAAGAAGAAATTAAAACACAATAAGGAAAAATATATCAAAGAAAGGAGAAAACAAAATTAACAACAGTAAAACAGAAAATTCTGAAATGTATATAGCTTTAAAATTATAGCATTGTGTTTGGGGTTATTATACCTTTGTGGTTAATATACCTAAATATTATGATGTGGTTAGTTATACTTTAGCAATGGGAGTTGCTTTAGTTACACAACCTTCTGCAGAATTTGGTCGCCTCATAACAAATAATCTCAAGAGTCTGACCAACCAATGTGTTTGGTCTATGCAATGAACCACAGTAGCCCTTTAAGAGGAGTTGAGAAGATTAGGCCTTCCATTAAAGCTCCCTTCACCTGCTGACAATGCCAAGCACTCCGAAACAAAGCAAGACATTAGGGAGGGTGATGAATTGCATTTCACACAGCCCCAAATAGTCCATGTTCATTTACTAACTTTAAGGACCTTCATCAAGACAGGGGACCTCTGCCAGGAAGTGAACACCAAAGTGAGTGACCTTGAATTTTGGCTGGCTGATAATGGACCACAAAAGATTGACAAAACCAAAACTGCTTGCTGCAAGATGCATGGTTTCCTTCAGCAGACGGGTTAAAAAATGAAATAGATTGGCTTACAATAGGAAAGAGCTCTGGAAATATTGATTTTTATAAACAAAACCCTTTGAGTGGCCTGGAAATATAAATACACTATGAAAATCTGTTTTCTTGATACAAAAAGGAATCTTGAATAAATTAAGTATGTTTTACTTATTAGATATGTGCAAAATGGGAATGGTTAGTTACAGCTGACCCTTTTTCTTTTCTTCCTTTTAATAAAGAGAATCATGCTTAGATTTCTTTTTTAATGAAGTGAAAGTAACACATTTTTTAAATTTATGGCAGGCATTAGGTGTTTGTTTGGAGTTGGATTCTACAAGTACACAGCCCACCCTTATCTTTCTTTCTTCAATAGACAAATTCATGCTGTGCTGCTAGTCTTATATCAACTTGACACAAGGTAGAGTTATCTGAAAGGAGGGAACTTTAGTTGAGAAAATGTGTGATAAGATCTATAGATTTATCTATAGATTAACTAATTAAGGCATTTACTTAATTAGTTATTGATGGGGTAGGGTCCAGCCCATTGTGAGTGGTGCCATCCTCGGATGATGTTCCTAGGTTCTGTAGGAACTAGCTAAGCAAGCCATGAGGAGCAAGCCTGTAAGCAGCACCGCTCGATAGCTTCTACATCAGCCTCCAGGTTTCTTTCCTGTATGAGTTCTTATGCTGAATTCCTTTGATGGTGAACAGTGATATGGAAGTGTAGCTCAACTAAATCCTTTCCTCCACAACTTGCATTTTGTCATGGTGTTTCAGCACAGCAACAACCCTAAGACACATACATGGTTAAAAAGGTTTAATTTTGATAATGGAATTTATTGCGGGACTCTGAGAAGTTAAAATTTTCTTTATTTCAGGGTTTATGTCCTTTCTGCTCTTTTTCTAAAACATTAGTTCTTAGATTATATTGTTCATTTTGCCAACTTTGCTCATTCTTACCACTGTGAAAAACCATTCTAACTTCAAAGGTGAAAAATCAAACCATGTTTATGTTTTTATGACCAGGGAAGAAAGAAGACGACAAAGAAAGGAGGTAGAGGAGTTGACTCTGGAGAGTTATTACTCCACAAAAGGGATCACCTAGATTATTTACTATTGTGTTATACTTAATACATACACTGAATATCAATACCGCTAATATCTTAGATTATATGTGCTGTTATGATCTTGATTGTCACACAGCTTCAGAAGGACCATACCAGGCCAAACAGTTCCATGTGAGGTTTATTGAAATAGAGAGAGAGAAGGGCAAGGTGGCAGCAGAAAGAGAAGGGGTGAAGAGAGAGAGCGAGATCAGGGGGTTCTTTCTTGTTATATGGATGATGAGGTAGTCATAGGTAATGGTGGGAGGTGAGCCAAGTGGATTCTGGGAATATGGTGTTTGTTGCCTTGGCAACAACTGTGAAGGTTGCACCTATGTAATGTCTTGGGTTTCAGAGGTCCTGATACCAAAATGTGCAGCCTACAAAGTTTAAAGATTCTCACTAAGGTTAAAAACCTACACCTTTGCTTTAATTCAAAAGTGCACACTCTCTTTGTTATTACACAATTACTAAATTTGAAGTCAAATTAAGTTGTCTATACTATATATTGGTATTCTGTACAGAAAAGCTCAACAAATCTTTCAATGCTCAAGATAACAGAAAAAAGTGTCTTATTCCATAGCAAGTGTTATGGTCCTTTGGTGACTTTGGTATGTAGCTGAGAAAGAAAAAGTCTCCCTATAGGATGAATGGAAATGTCAAGGAAAATACCAAATTCAATCTTTGGTCATCAAACAGCAATTGGAATACGAAAAGCACTGAAAGCTTTTCTAGGTCTTGTTTGATAGCCAATGTTATAGCAAGATCACTCACTTTGGCAGGCTATAGATAATTTGTTAAGTTCATGGCTTTCAAGTAATAATCAAATATAGCATGCATATTTTAATTCTGTTCTGAATGAAGGTTTGAATTGTTTAATGTATATGTATAAGTACACATATTCATGACTGATATGTATGTTACAAGCATATAAAAGAATTCTTTAGCTACATAGTGTTATATATAATATATGTACATAAGCATATGTAGAAGTGATTTTGTTTAAAATACATCAAGTAATTTTAACTGGTGTCAGCCTATGGCAATTGTTTCGGCATTGTAATTTGCTCTCTCTTGAAATTAATGAAAGAACAATCAAAAGTCAAGTAGAAAGTTAGGCAAAGTTTATCTATGTCAGTTACATCAACATTAGAAGTTTACAGATGTTTCTCCATAACATTCAACTTATCATTTGTTGGCCCATGTTGGATTAGTGCCTGTTACTGAATGAGAACTGCCTTATGCTACAATATCATTTGACATATACTGGCCTCAAGCAGATGGGAACAGGTTACCATTTCAGCAAGTTAAAAGAACAAAGAGAATAATTGTAACCCTGGGTAATATATTTCCTTATGAACCTTTTTCCTTTTTTCCTGTTTTTGTCAAGACAGCTTTCATTTGGATGCCAGGCTGACCTTAAACTAATGTTATGCCTTCAATGTCAACCTTCTGAGAGCTTGGATTACATAAATGAACCATTGTGCCCAGTCTTTCATGACAACTTTAATGAAAACATTCAATTAACACTATGTGTTTTTAATATGTAAAAATTTCATGGAAAGCTAAACCTGCTTAAGCATTCAGTAAATATTTGAAACAAACTAGCACCTGATTCTATTTAATTTGGAATCCTTAGTTTAGAGATCATTATAATGATGACATTTAAGGAAAACAAAATGATATATTTAGAATGACCAAGGTGTCTATACAGATGCTCCTCAACTTACAATGAATGAAGTTATGTCTCAAAAACATGATTGCAAGGAACATGATTAAGTAAAAATGTATTAAAGAAACTAACTTACAAATTACTGTATCTTAGCCTATATTAGTTTACAGTAGTGGAAAATTTAATGTGAAACATATTTTATAATAATATATTAAATATATGATGCAATTAATTGAGTATTGAAAAAAATGGTTGCATGGATATATTTATATCATTATAAGCATAAAGTCCCTAACTCAAATCATCATGGTAAGTCAAGGCTTATTTGTATTGAATGTTGCCCATTTTATTCTTTTTATATACATATCAGTGTATTTCCTATCTCACATGCTATTCGTACAATGTGAAATTAATGCTTGAACAATGTAGATATAGTCTATATTCCATCCCCTTAAATATGGTAAGAGCTTTTGACCATGCCAACTGAATAAAACATTAGTAGAATTGACAATAAATAACAATTAAATAGAAATCATAAAATCCAAAACCAATCCTCTGTGTGTGTCTCTGCCTCTGTTTGTTTCTCTTTGTCTTCCTCTCTCTCTCTCTCTCTTCATCCTTCCTCCCTGTATTCCTCCTTTCCCCACCTCCCTTAGGATAATTTAGGGGGAAGCTTGCTACCATACTGTATGAAAACAGACAGAGAAGCTAAACCTCTTGTCTGATTAAAACATTAAATTCTGGGTATAGGACTCACCTCCAACCCTTGGGATACCTGGACTCTATTGAATAGCAGCAGCCTGTGAGGAATCTTGCACATATTACATGCCATGACCCAACTCAATTTTGTTTTAGCTAGTTAAGTTTTGAGTTGGGTTTTAGGTACTACTAGCTAATCAACATAGACAATTGATACCTTTATATTGGTTGCAGTTCAAGGTAAGCTGATTCTAAAAGTATAATAGTAGCTTTGACCAGCAGGCAATAGTTAAAATGAACCAGAGGAAGCCTAATGGCTCCATTGTAGGCTACTGGTGACAAACTGAAGAAAAAATGAAGAATATCTCAAACGTTAAAGAGAAGAAATCCTTTAATTGACTCATGGACATCTAGTAACAAGTTAAGTGTTGAATGTGGGATGTAGACAATGAATAAAATAAACTAGCAAGTTGAACTAGAGAATTACGGCAAATGATGAAACTTCCTTGACATGTTTATAATCAAATGTAAGACAAACGGGTGAAATAATTGTTAAATACAAAGGGGTCAGAATTTGCTGGGGCTGATATAAAACTTTCTCATTCTCTGATATCAGTGCCAAAGGTAAGAAAAGACTTAAGAACGAAGACAAATTCTACATGGAGTATAAGATGCCTCAAGACTTCAGAAATATCTGCCATGGTGTCTCAGACAGCTGCTCAATCAGAGAAAAATATTACATTCCAGAGCCTTTCAGACAAGCAAATGCTCCACAAGTGCCATGCCCCAAAGCTGACTGAAACACAAAATCTAAAATAGAGAAAGGCTTTTCTTAAATAGATCCATAGATGTGGCTATTTGTCTATTATAGTTAATTATAAATTGATCCCTGGAGAGTTCACAATGTGTAGAAAGAATTACATCACTTTGACTGAAGAAGTAAATATAATACACAATGTAAATGAGCCCTTGAATCTACAAATTATTAGTTTTGAAGCAATCTGGAAAAAATCCATCAACAGATGCCTCACATTACTTGCTGGGTAAAATTGTTACCTAATATGCAAGGCTGAGGATGCTGGAGAGTCATTTCTGGGCAATAGGCCTGGTTTCTCTTTCAGAAAGCAGCATCCTACATCCTCCTCAGGATTTGAGAGTTACTGGAGAACAGAAGGTACTACACAACTTGCAGTTTTTTCATCTTTCCACAGGAAGGGCCATAGCTTACAGATGCTTGTTCCACCATTGAATGTTAGGTAGGCAAGTTAGCATACTTGTCCTTTTAAGTTCGTAAACTGTCAGACTTCAGGAAATTCTTTACAAATCCTTTGAGATACTGCACAACTACACCTAAGGTACCTCATTGGCATGAGAAATAATTTGATTATTCAGTACCTGCATCTTGAAATGAATCCTTAAAAGTTATTGGCAGAATGGCCATGAACATGAGATGAGACAGACAATCAGCCACAGGGGAAAATGTACTGTTATTCTGCTCAATGAACATAGCAATAAAATGGCTCCCAACAACACATTGTTGTCTTCATGGCACTCAACCTTTAGAGAAGCTACCTTTCAAAGACTTTTAGGACTCCGTCCTAAATGGGATGTCTTCATCAGACTTCTTATGTCAATGTACAGGGATCTATGTGGAAGAAGAGATAAAGGGTTATAAGAGCCAGAGGTGGTAGAGGTGCTCAAGAAAACTGTCTTCCATGCACAACAGAATATATAAACCTGTGAGATTGTGACAGTATGTACAAGACTTGCACAGGTTCAAGCTAGACAAAATTCCACCACTTGGAATGGGACATGGGCACAAAGTCCTACAACTAAGCAAGAAGCTATTTGCAAGGGATACCTTCTGGGAAAATGAGCATAAATTTTCTCCTATAGAATATCACTGGGTATCTCAGCTACAGTCCAAAGAAACCCCCATGTTCAAGATTAGTTGGCCAACACCAAACAGATTCCATGTCACTGTATGTACTTTCCATATCATTTTGGTATGGTTTTTTGTTTGTTTTATTCAATTCTTTTAGTCTTTTGATTTTTGTGTGTTTGTTGTCTTACTGTTTTGTGTGTGAGAAAGAAAGCATGAATTAGGTGGTTTGAGAGGTGGCAAGGATAATGGGAAAGTTGGGGCAGGTTAGGATATGATCAAAGTATATTGTTTGAAAAAATGTAATAATATTAGCCTATACTTATAGTATGAGTTAATCTAGTATCTAGTTAGAATCACTGAGAAAAATAAGAACAAATACTGGTAGGAATGTAAGGGAGAAAGGAATTCCTACACACTGCTTGTGGAAATGTAAATCAGTCCAGCTAATATGGAGATCAGAACTGCCATATTCTCCAGCCATACCACTGTTAGGTTTATATCAGAGGGTCTCCAAGTAAACATATCTATCAAAATACATATCTTTTCTAGCTCTGTACATAATGTCCAAACTAACATGATAAGCCTAGGTTTGTATTAATAGAAGAAGGGATAGAGAAGGTGTGGTATATATACATAAAAGAGTTTTATTTGGCCATGAAGAAGAATGAAATTACATTGTTTACAGGAAAATGAATGCAACTGGAGACCATTATGTGAAGCAAAATGATGTGTTTTTGAAATGAGACTCAAGGTTCATAAGAGAGATGAATGCACTTGGATATGAGGATTATTGTGTTCAGAAGGTGATTTGTGCGGGGTAGGATTTTGCAAAGATGGAAGATGAATTTCCAGAATTACACAAAAAAATTCTGAGCATGGTGATATGTGCCTGTCATTCCAGTGCTGGTGAAGCAGAAACAGGAAGGTCCTAGAGCCTCATGGGCTATAACCTAAATCCATATCATTTGCATAATATTCATTCACAAAACAAGACCTTCACTCCAGGAAGCAGCCCTCCAAACTGTCTTTCTATGTATTTCTATAAGTAGATTCTACTCTCACATTCCAGCTTTAGTCTCTCTTTCTCTGTCTCTACCTCTCTCTGTCTCTCTCCACGTCTCTCTCTGTCTCTCTCCTTGTCTCTCTTTCTCTGTGTCTCTCTTTCTCTCTCTGTCTCTATCATTCTCTGTGTATCTGTCTCTGGTCTCTGTTTCCCTGTCTCTGTCTCTCTGTCTCTCTCTGTGTCTCTGTCTCTGTCTCTCTTCCTGATCTGGAGCATGCCTATTGAACTATATTAGCCGCCCTGTGAAGCTCCCGGGGTCCTCCTATTTCTGCTTCACCAGCACTGAAATTACAGGCACTTATCATCATGCTCAGAATTTTTTGTACAATTCTGAGAACTGAACTTAGGTCCTCATTCTTGTTCCACAACCTCTTTAGCCCCTGGACTTTAGTATAATTAAGCAACTGGTATTAAACCTTCATCATCATTGGCCACTGGTGACCAATTTTGTACCATTTAGACCAATCCAAGTTTTGCAGTGGAGATCTCTTTCACAGCCTGTATCAATGAGCTTTTAACTAAACTGCGAAGATTTGCTTCCTTGTTCATCAGCTCAAGCTCTGCTCAGCTTTTAACTTCTCTGCGTCTCTCAATTACAGTTAGTGCACACCAGCATTCCTACGTGGGTTTTGTTTTAGGTGTATAGAATACTGCACCTACTGAAACATTCCACTATAGTCAAAACAGCAGGCTACTTCCAATTCTTTATGACTATGAAGCCACCATGCAATATACTACACATTGTAAGGCTTTCTGTCTTCTTGTAATGGAGAATTTCATTAATCCTGTCTAGAACTAAAAACTAATGATTCCAAACATACACTGATATTTTTATTCCATGAAGTGTTCTGTTCTCATATTTATTGCTACCTTTATTAAACAAGAAAAAAAACATTTTCTTTATTCTTCTGAGGACTGGATACATAAATATATATATTAAAAGTTAATAAATAAAAATATACTTATTGTCCTGGCAAATACTTCTTTATTTACTGATTAAAATGGACTTTTCTTCATTGTTTCATTATAATGTCTATGTTTTATACTATTTATGTTATGGATTGTTTGTTTTTCTACTTATTTATTCTTACAAAAATGGATAGAACCAGCTCCTAGTAAAACTAGTGTTTGAAGACAAAAATTACCAGACTTTAAGGAGGTTACTTCACATTATTTTATCATCTGTAAAACTCATAGAGATGCTGGTCTGTTAATATCACAATGTTGTAATTATGTAAGTATATACACAAGAATAATCTTTGGGAGTATACCTGGGTGATAGAGTCCTTGTCTAGCATATACAGGCCAAGTTCCATCCCACATAATAAAAAAATCTTGATGAGAATATCATTATTATTTTGCTAGTTTATACAAGTATCTTGATTATTCATAAAGTAGCAAGCAAGGCCACTATATTTATTTGTACAGGAGGAACATTATTACTTTACTGTTGACTATTGTCTTAAATAGTGATTCCTAGTGTAAACTTTTAGACTTTAAAAATGTCAGGAAACTTTTTGTTTTTTCCTGAAATCAATTTTATTTTGTTTTGTTTTCCTGAATTGACACATGGATCTGGTGTTTTGTGAGAGCAAAATTCCTATATTTAGTGAGAGATAGTATGGTGTAGAGAGTTCTCTATGTAGCTAAGAATGATTTGAACTTCTGATTCTCCTGTTTCAATTTACAGCATACTAGGATTACAGGTGCATGTCACCATGACTCTTTTATGTGGTGCTGGGGATTAAACCCAGAGCCCTGTGAAATCTAGACAGAAACTCTACCAGATAGTCTATATCCTCTGCTCTACCACTGACTTTTATAAAATAATTGAGTTTCTAAATCTGTAGATATTGATTTGTAGATTTCTATTTACATGATGCTGCTATATTTTGATATATGACTTTTAGAAACATTCTGGGCAAATTAATGTGGCTTGCTTTATTCATTCTGAGTATTAATTGTTTTGTGTTGTGTGGAGGTATTTTGATGCTGTGTCTTTGCAAGAACTCATTTTTATCATCAATAAGGCCTCTGGTCTCACTTAGATCATCCTTTAACACATGCATCAGCTTCTTTTCATGTTATTTATTATCAGTTTTTTCATGTCACTTTGTAATGATGTTGCAATCTAGATTAACATTTTGTAAAACTGATCTGTTTTATGGAGAACACAGATTAAGACATGCCATCTGCTGTATTCATTATCAGTTAAACATTTCTTTTGAAGTTCTTGTTTCATCTCCTTTCTTCCCTTTCACTCTTTATCTTAGTTTTCTCTAGTTTTATTTAGTTGTTTTTTGAATAATTTTAAAAGCATAAAATTTCATGATTCTATAATTCATTTGAAACAAGTCATTATGATTATTATAATTACTACTACTGTATTTGCAATTGGGGACTCAAACCCAAGACCCTATATATTCAAGTCAAGCCACTCTACTATTGAGCTACAGTTCCATGCTGTCATTGTTCTTGCTTTTAAAACAAATAAAGTATTTTATTAATTCTTTGAGAATTTCAAACATGAATACAATGTATTTTTTATCAATCACCCCGTTTGCCTCCTCCTACTTACTCCTTACTTCTTGCTTATCAGTTGACTAACTTCATGTCTACCTTTTTACCTTTCTATAACCCACTGTGACCACTTTGCACTTCCCATAATATTCTCACAAGTGTGGGGCCATCCACTGGGGCATGGCTAACTCAACACTGGCCACATCCTTAAAGATATTGACTCTCCGTCCCCTGGGAACCATAAACTGTCAATAGATCTTTAGCTATTGTTGGTCATTAATGCCCACTCCCTCTCCATATGGTTTCATATTCTGTAGGCTATCATGGTTGTTATAAGCTCTTGAGTGCAGCAGTCCTCTTATATAACATATAAAATATAATGTTGTGAAAATATTAAATATTTCTTTGACTTTATTTTCCCAGTCTTTTCATTAAGACATTACCCAAAATATTTGATTCTATTCTTTTGTATTTTCTTTCTTCTTATTTTCTTCCACTTTTCATGTGAGACAATGTCAAAGTACTCAAAGTTTTTGTTCTTTCCTTTTCTTTTTTCTCTTTGTTTCCTTTATTGCTTTTCTAGCTGATTATTCATCCTGTTTGTATATGCAACTGTAGGCTCAGAAACTTCTCACTCCTGGACTATCCATCAAGTGTTGGAGCCAGCCTAGAATAAAAGCATTCAGATCTGGTCTCTGGAGTGTAATTTGGTTTACTGCAGCACAGTTGTTTCCAAAGTGAATCCATAATTAATAGGAATTAAATGAGGATTAACTTATCTCTATTAATTTATTAAGGAATTGAATCTTCTATTAGCTTTTTTTTTTTTTTACAGACAACAATATGTTTTGACATCTCCAAAAGAGGAAAATAAAATGAAATATTTTCCATGTTAATTTGATCTGGGACCATTTTGAGATAATATTTTTCCATATAACAGGTTGTGAGAAGAGCTCATTCATATTATTATAGGTACTGGGGTTTGGGGATCCTGCCAGATTCAAAAGTGGAGATATAGAATGACCTCTGAATTTGTCTACATGAATTGGGAAAAAAAATGACTGTGAGATAAGCCACAGCAAATCAAAAAGTATGTGTGTATATGTGTGTGTGTATGTGTGTGTGTGTGTGTGTGTGTGTGTGTGTGTGTAGAATACTATTTAAACTATAAATTATATAGTATCTTAAAGTAATATTAAACACATTTCATTTGGGTGAGATTTTTGTTTCATATGTATAATGAATTATTGCATAGAGAATGACTACTGGAAGATTTAAGAGAAACTTATAATCATTTGTAAAACAGAAAGATAGTATAAAATATAAAAAAATACTCTTCAGGACTGTATTTTAATGTTTAAATATTTGAGACTCATGCTTTACATTTCTAGGAACCAACCATCTCACTGGCAGTGTAAAATGTCCAACAAACTCAATTATCCTCAATTGGATACTGCTAAAGATGTACTGATAAGAGAATTTTTATATTTTGTAAACATAGAAATCACTAGAACTGACTAAAAGCTGGTGGAAGTCAAACCTGGGATGAAAAACATATCTTCACTCCAGAGAATCTTTATTTCTAAAATAGAACATTACTAGGCTATGTGTTTTCATTTTTGAGGTGGTTTCAATGTATAGAAGATAATTCTATACATTCTATCTTTATCCTAGCATGAAAAAATGTAACAAAAATATACAAACCTAGTATAGTCATTATCCCATATTCTCTTATAGATTATTAGCCAACTTTCTTTCTTGCATACCAGGCATTGTTGTTCACAGCAGCTCATAGCCGTCCCACAGGACTTAATGCTAAGAAATTGACATAAGGACAGTGTCAATAGCAAACTGTAGATTTATTGATATCTATTTTTCCACTACAGTGCATTAAATGCAGCTGTCATCAATCCTTACTTTAAATGTGATGATCCCTTAGTTATTTCCTGCCAGGATAACCTTGACACCTTCAATATGTGTTTGGTCATGCAGTTTATCCTTGTTGATGTGCTTAGACCCATTATACATTTTGAGGAAGAGCAGCAAAGAGGTGATGGAACTTCTGTGTCATATGATGGTCAAAGGATAAAATGTAAATGTGGTAAATGATGTTAAATTGATCACTGGGTAAAGGTCATGTCTGCTTTGAATCTCTATTAAAAGGACATTTTCCCTTTCCTGATTCTATTAGATGTGACTTATCACTTCCAACATATATAGAAGGAGCAAGTAGTCTGGCAAAGGAATTGAAAACACCCTAAAACCACTTTCCTGATTACTGAATGTACCAAGAAAGATGCAAAGGTTGGTGTCTAAGTCTCTTTAGTATTTTGTCTTTTATTAACAAATAGCATGCACATCAATTATTACTATGATGTTCTAGAAATGATGATCCTTACTCTTCATTTGTCTCATTTAGTCACTGCAATTCTTCTTGAAGCAAAAATTTCCACTTTTGTCCCACTTTTTGCTTATTTGGAACAAGTATTTCCAAGTCCTCACTTAAATGCATTCCTTGGCCATAGTGTCTCTTAACAACACTAGAACAGTGACTAAGGAAAAAGTTTGTATCAGTTAGCAAGGTATTGATATGAGAGGCCTAACCATACTGCTTTGGTGAAATGTGGACTTTGGGACTTTGGATTAGGAAATCATTTCAACACTGTAAAGGGAATTTAATGAACAAGGAAGACAATGGTACTGAGAACAATATAAATTATGATGGCCTGGATCAAGAAACTTCAGAGGAAGAATATAGTAAGTAGCATAGGGACCATTGCTCATAGTGTGTCAAACAGTTATACTGCTTTTTGCCTTTGTCCCAAAAATATATCTGAAGTTAAACCAAAGAGTTTTGGATTAATGGTTTTGGCAGAGGAGAGTTCAAGACAGCCTAGTATGGATGCTGTTATGTAGTGAGCAGTAATCACTCTTTGTTACAGGATATTTTATTGTTTTACATAGAAAACTCATTGTTAGCAATATATAAAAGCTTAAATAGATGTCAGATGCAGTTAAGTATGTCCTGAAGATATGTAGTTTGGGTGTGCTTCTAAAAGCCTCCACAGAAAAGTATGCTAAAGAATGGAAAGTGCCTACCTATTTTAAGGCAAGTTGCTTGGAGGAAGGTCTTTGCTGTATGACCAGAGGCTAAGTCAGTCAGATGATCTTGAGCTACCTGACCATGAAGGTAAAATGGTTTGGGCAGCTACTAACTTGGCTTGGACAGTGACATTATTCAGCCTGCCAAGAGTGTATGGGAGGAGCTGAAGACTTCTTCTATTAACTGAACCTTTGAAAGATCACTTTTTTTTTTTTGGTTTGGAAGATCCTTCATGGAAGGAGCGCTACATAAATTAAATGGATTCATATTACAACTCTAATGAAAAGGAGCATGTTGAACAAAGAAATATAAAATGTATAGTTTGAGGAGCTAAGGAGGATCAGGAAGTGCAATAGCTCTAAGTGCTAAAGGAGATAAAAAGTTTAAAGAAAAGGCTGATGTTAATGGAATAAAGAGAATGGTTACCTCAAGGCAAGAACTCACACAGCTAAGTTTCCAGCTTGTGAAAAAGAATTAAAACAAAAGTTTAAAGAGTGAAGAAAAAATCAATCATAGAAAAAAGATACAAAATAATGAAAGATGGTCCAAGTTTTAGTCCTGTCAAACAGTAGAGGTTGACACCTATAGCCATGTGGTTTTGGCTATACAATCAAAGATACAAGAGAAGTGTTGAGAAATCTCTCTTATAGCTAGAGAGAGAGAGAGAGAGAGAGAGAGAGAGAGAGAGAGAGAGAGAGAGAGAGAGAGAGAGAGAGAGAGAGAGAGAGAGAGAGAGAGAGAGAGAATGAATATCAAGTCAGGTATATGTCAGGGTATCCCTGTACAGAAACCCAAAGAAGCCATTGGATTGCCTTTGAAACCCTCAAGATGCTGGAGCTGCCAAAGTCGTGGTATAACTGCCAAGGAAAGCTGCAGACCAGTTGTGGAACTAGCCAGAGAGAGAGCAGAGAGAGAAGTGGGGAAGGAGAGGGAGAAGGAGAGGGAGAGGAAGAGGAAGAGGAAAAGGGAGAGGGACAGAGAGAGGGAGAGGGAGAAAGGTGAAAAGTAGTTGGAACAAATTGACATGAGACATGGAATTGTAAAATTTGGAGTTTGCCATCTTGGGTTTTGTACCTGCTTTGGTCTAATGTTTCCTCCCTATTCTCCTTTTTAGAATGGTAATATATATTCTGGGCCATTGTATGTTAAAGATATGTGCTCTGTTTTTGTGTTTTGATTTTACATGGGGCTTACATTTAAGAGATTGCCATGACTCTCAGAAGAGTTCAAACTTTGGTGTTAAACCAGCATTTAGACTGAATCTGTGGGGATTTTAAAGGTGGACTGAATACATGTTTGCATTATACTATTGCTATAAGCCTATGGAGCCATGAATGTGTTGGGTTGAGTGAGAATGTACCCACATAGTCTTATAGATTTGAATGGTCACCAGGGAGTGGCCTATTTGAGAAGGATTAGGATGCATAGCTTTGTTAAGTGGGTATGGCCTTGGTAGAAGAAATGGATCACTGGTAATGGTCTTTGAGGTTTTCAAAAACCCATGCTAGACCTAGAGACATGCTTGTTGCTATGTTCCTTGCCACGAAGATAATGGAATGACCCTCTGAAACTGTTGGCATACCCTCAATTAAATGCTTTCTTTTATTTTCTTTGGTTGTTTTATCTCTTCACAGCAATAGAACATTAATTAAGACAGTGTTTAAATAATAGACTGAAAGAAACTTTATTTAGGGAGTATTACTCAAGGTTATCATTTTTCCTTTGGTCATTCAAGGACTTTCAATTTTGCTCACTAGTTTTGCTTTCAAATTGGTTTCTGAGACTAAAGATATTTCCCTTTCTGACACGGTCTCCTTTTAAAGACCTTTCCTTGCATTCTGGTCTCAGACATTCTCCATAATTATAGGTTTTCCAATATAGTTCTTAAATTTTTCAATACCGGGATGATCCCAGAATGTGTTTAGAGATATAGATTGGTGGAATCTCACTCTCTCCTTTGGGATACTGCATATCTGTATGTATCTATACACACATTTAAAAAATATAAGTTTATTCTGAGATAGTCTACTAATATGTCATTACAGGTTCATTTTATACCATTCCTTGCCTATTTATAACATTTTTGAAAGAAAAAATTCTGACATTCTGGTCTGATCATACATTATTTTATGACAATCTAATATATGTGTGTGAAGTAGCTTCAAGACAAACAGCCTGCCCTTCTTTGAGGAACACTTTTGCATATCAAAAACTGTGCTTCCCCCTCCCCCAGCTTTATGATTGTCTAGTTAAAAAAAAAATCAGTGCTTCCTAAAGATAATGAGCCCAGTTATTTTCTTTCTTACCCTCTGTAGTGAGGTTAAGCTGTATATTTGTGATACAGTGGAACTCATTTATCAAAGTCTACATTGTATCTTAAGTCTCTGAAACAAGCCGATTCTCCATTGCATTGTGCAATCTGTTGAAATATTATGTAAGTTTTCAGCTCCAGTTTTAGATTGCCTATCATTTCAGATGTACAGCTTCTTCTTATATATAGCCAGGTTTCCCGATCTATGACTTCTGCATCTGCAGATCCAAAGGAGGCTATTTAAACAATAGTTCTCTCAGCATGCACTGACTGAATTAATATATACATGTTAGGGTGATGTTTTCTGTTTTCTCCATCTATTCTTTGTTTTTCTAACTAGTTTCTAAGTATTAGATATTTTCATTTCCTCTGTGGATTGATTTACATTATTCCCAATGTTTTCAAGATACAGCTCAATTAATCTGATTTTATATTCAAACTCAAGCATACTCCTTCACATTTAGTGTGGGAAACTTCAAAGTATTTATTCCTAATTCACTCAATCCTCTGTAATAGTTTCTTTGTCACATTTTTACATTTCTATATGCTCTCAACTTGAACACACTGGCAAAGTATTTTCCTTGGGAAGTCAAATATCATTGTCTACAAATAAAAGTATGAATCAAATCTTATAGTTAATCTTTCATTTCCAAATATTTTATTTCTTTGCTACATTTGAATTTCTAGTTGCAAGTTATTTTATATTTTGGAAATTTTGTATTTCTTGTTGAATTGTCTGTTAGGAATATAGTTTATGTTTTGTTTGTGTGACATCATTTTGATTTCTTATTTTTTTTAAAGTTTTGTTTTTAAAATCCTCACCCATATAATAAATAAGTAAAATTGTTGTTTACAAAGACAGTTTTGTTACTTTTAGAAATTAATTACATTTTTTCATTGATGATGTTTGAATATATGCTAAACCTGGCCTCTAACTATTAATCTACCATAAGCTGCTAGAATACCAACCTTCAAGATGCAGCATACTCAGGATGATACACTGTGTATACTGGGGCACTGTGTATACACGGTATTCACTTAGCACAGAACCTTTGAGATTAATCCAAATTGTTTCCAAGAGTTTTTTTCTTTTCCATTATAAAAATGTAGCTTCTTTGAATTGATTGAAGAACGTTTCTTTTGCATGCCAGGCAGTCTGGAATAGAACTGCTATAAATATTCATGAATTAATTTTTGTATAAATACAATTTTTTAGTTTTTCCGAAGTATACATTCTCAATAAAAGAAGTATTATTCCTAGTGTAAGAAATTGGCTTTAGCGGTGAAATATCCTACACCTCTTGGGCGTAAAGTACAAAAATACATATTTAAATAGGTTTTATTCTGCCTTGGTGTTAAATTTCTTGATGAGACACCTAACAAAATACTTAAAAAGTCTTGTTACAATTGTGGTAACAATCTGATGAGAAACATTGTCCAGACAGAGTGCTCCAGGTTAAACTGTCAGAATATACCATAGATTTATGTCTGTTCAATTGCCAAACTATTTTATGAAGCAGCCAGCACATTTTGCATCCTAACAATATTGTATTGGTGTTCTTCACTTCTCCTAGATTTTAGTATTACCCCTTTTAAAAAAATATATTTTTAGGCTGTCATGTTGAGCTAGGCAAAGAATGACTTCCTGTGACACTACACAGTTTCAAACCCTAGGATCCACCCCAACGGTTACAGAGAGTACAAAGTAGCCTCTCAGTTCATCTCAAAGAAGGACCCAGAGGATATCAAATTGGTAGTAGTCTGGAAGCAATACAGTGACTTGTAGTCTGGAAGTGATAAGCTCCATGGGGACTTGGCCTCTACTCACTGTAACCTTTTCCTTAGCTTAGAGGAGTTTCTGGCTTTCCCCCATGTCCAAGAAGCCTCTGATCAGGACACAAGGGTGCAGAGGACTTGCGCTTCAGGGTACCCATCCCTGCACTCAACAACAGCCCCCAGCTCAAGGAGTTTATTTTGGATGGGGAGGTGACTCGGCCCTCTGAGGTGTCCAGGGACCTGAGAATTCTTGCCACCCTCTCTCATCCCCACACCACTTCCTGATGAGGCCCTGTCATTCCAGCCACTGCCTGTGGAAAGGAGAGAGGAGTTGGGGCCAGGAGGAGCTGGAGATTCCAGGGGATCTACTCCTGTCAAGCCTTGCTCAGGAGGCCTTGGATCTTCTCTTCGGCTGTGACAGCATGGAAGAAGCTTCCAGCTCCCCAGATAGAGGTCCCTTCTCTGAAGTTCAACAGGCCCTTTTCGACCCTTAATCCAAACAGGAAAGTACAGGCCCCAGTCCTACCCACACAAGTGAGCTGGCAGCCATAGAGGTATAGTCTGAAAGGCTGGACCAGAAACCTGGGGAGACAGGAGGACAGGAGGAGGAAGAGCCTGAGGATGGAGAACCTGCCCCAACTTAACTCGGCCAGGCCACAGAGCTCATCACTCAAGCCATGCAGAATGAAAAGCTGGTGCCTACGCTGATGCTCTCCAAGGCTACCAAGATGGGGCGCACATCGTGCTTCAGGGCATCTCAGGTGACCCATCCACGGCCCACAGGGAAGGTGTGAAGAAGGCAGCTGAGTACCTGAAGTGGGCAGAGACCCTTCATGCCCACTTGCCCTGAGGGGAGAGACCCTTCCTGGGATGTCAGCTCCAGCATTGCCAGCCTCTTCCACTGCTCTCCTTGGGACCTGGTCTTGTTTCCTGCTCTTATGACTACCAGTGGCCATATCTGTATTAACTGAATCAAGTATGAGAAAAGCAAAGACTTCTCAGCTCTGACCTGCCTGCCTCCTTGAAATCAGACTTGAACTTCTGGTCCTGCCGATCTGTTTTATGTGAGCAGCATCTTGGCCACTAATGTGTCAGTTCACTGGTCTAGAGCCAGGGTCTAGAGCCAGACCAGGCTCACTGCCTTTTTTTGTAAGGCCCTCGAGGGTCTTTCTTTTCTTTCTTCCTTCCTTCCTTTCCCTTTCTCTCTCTCTCTCTCTCTCTCTCTCTCTCTCTCTCTCTCTCTCTCTCTCTCTCTCTCTCTTTCTTTTAATGGTTGGAAGGAACAGGATTCTTAACTAGTGAAAAATTTATCAAATTTAAATACGTGTGAATAAAACACATGTCTGAACACACACAAAACAGTTCTTTTAGATGAGTACTGATACCTTGATATTGCTTTATTTTGAATTTCCATGATGTTTTGCATCAGTCAACCTGCTTTCATGCTCCGATTTGTCATTCTCATATCGTCATTGATGATGTCTATTCAAGTCCTTTGTGATTTAAAGTCAATCAATGACTAATTTTCCCAGGAGTTTCACCTTTACAGAAAATTCCACCAAGCCCAGAAATCACATATACTACCTTAACTTCTCAATCATCTTGTTTTGAAATTTAGTGTCAATTGTCAGCTTCACAGAAACTAGGATTCCCTTGGAGATGGGCCTCTTGGCATAAATGTGCTGGGTGATCTAGATTATGTTCATTGTAGTGTGAAAATCTGCTCACATGATTACCTGGGCAGGCAATCTGGACAGTATAAAATGGAGAGGGTGGGCTGAGCACTGGCTCATGGATGTGGCCCTCTTCTGCCTGCTTGTATATTAAGTCCAGCTGCTTCAAGCTCCTGCTGCCTTGACTTCGCTCTTTTGGGTTGACTGTACCTTCAGGTGTGAACTGAAGTTGGTTTTGTCAAAGAATTTTACCATAGTAACAAGAAAAGAAACTAAAACAACATGTTAGAAGGATACTATAATACATTTTTATTAACCAAAATTCACAGCTTATGTAAAAATTCATTCTTTGTATAGGTCTATGTACTCGAATAAATGTACAACATCATATATCCATTTAACAATACCAAAAAGTATAAGACATGTTCACACATAATCTTTCCCTAGTATAAAATTGTGATGGCCGTGGTTATCTTTTCACTGTCTTCAGTTTTCCTTTTTCCAAAGTGTCATACAGTTGGAATAATTTAGTACATTATTTTAGGCTGGTTCCTTTAAATTATAAAAATGTATCTCTTAATCATATATATCTTTGTAATGCAGAATAATACTTTACTGTGTCATTGTTCATCAACTAATAGCTTGGTTGCTTCTTTATTTTCAAATTGTTAATAAATCTCCTATAACCTTTGGTGCGTAAGATTTTGGGTAGTGTACACTTACAATACATTCCCTGTTGTTTTATTTGATAAGAATAACTTGATATCCAAATTTGACAAGGACTTTGTGAGGAAGAGGGATCTAAATGAGGAATAAAGGCATAAAACTTTCTAAATACTTATTAAGCCAAATGTAGTGTTATCTAAAAGCTAATGTACCTTTTAAGTAAGTTCATTCTTTTATTTCAGAAGTGGACATTTGAAAATCAATCATGTAATTCACTACATTGAATGGAAGAAAAGAGAAAAATCATATAATCATCTCAGTTCCTCTACAAAAACTAGTAAAGGTTGAAACAATATATTACCAATAAATGATGAAACGCTCATGCATGTGGTGTATACATGGGTGTGTGTGTGTGTTTGTATATAGGTATGTGTGTGTATGCATGTGTGTGTATGCATATACATATGGTCAAGTGCACACACACAAGCACACACATACTTTGCCTATCAACTCTTTCTTTAATTTGTATTTTTACATTATTTTTAAAATTATGTTTGTATATGTGTCAATCCTTGATACATTCATATCAAATTCAGTTTCCCTGAGATGTCAGAGGATCCATTGGAACTAGCGTTACTGACAGTTGTGACGGCCTTACACCAGTACTAAGATACAAACTTGGGTCCTCTGAAGGAACAGGAAACCAATGAGCCATTTTACATCAAAGAACTTTGTGATTTCACAAAAGATTCTTCAAATTCAGATATAAAGGAGGTTTAGATTACATAGTCAGCTGTAATGACTTTGGAAATCATGATTTCCAATTGTAGTAGAAAGGAGAATCTTCTTGCCAGAACAAAGCTTGTGTTGCAAATATATATATAATCTTTGGGTATAATCTGTCTTAGCCAGAGTTCTCTAGAGTAACAGAAATTTTGGAATATCTCTCTATACTGAGGGAATTTATTGTGATGACTCACAGTCTGTAGTTCAACTGACCCAACAGTGGGAAGCTGTGAATGAAAAGTCCAAGGACCTAATGGTTGCTCAGTCCCATGAGGCTAGTTGTTTCAGCTGGTCTTCCGTAGAAGTAGATTCCAACAGATGTGCTGGTAGGTAAATGCAAACAAGCAAAGAAGAGCAAATCTTCCTTCTTCCAATGTCCTTATGTAGGTCTCCAGTAGAAGGTGTAGACCAGATTAAAGGTATGTACCACTATGCCTGGATCTGGAACTTGATTTGTCCCATGCTGATCTTGAACTCAGAGATCTCTTTGCCTTCGTCTCCTGGGATTAAAGGTGTCTACTACCTTGCCTGGGCCTAAGCTTTTTGTGGCCACTATGCCTCAAGATCTCCATGTCAAGATTCAGGTCAGAAACTTGTGCCTTCCAGCCTCAAGATCTGGATCACAGGTGAGTCCTCTAATTCTGGATTGTCATTCATTCCAGATATAGTCAAGTTGACAACCAGGAATAGTCATTACACTACCCAAAAGATGAAAAAATATCTTTTGGATGGAAAAAAAAATCCAGTAACACCTATGACTATTTTCTCACTTATCTCAAGGATAGGATCAAATCCAGAGCAGAAATGGTAATTTGTCTTTGCAGATAGCCAGGAAGTCTCAAAATTCTTAACAATAATGATTTCCTGAAGAAAGAGCATAGGTTTCTGTACCATGAGGAACATAGCTATGGTCAAAAGGTACTTTCCAAGGCCAGGGAGTTGGGAAAATACCCCAAATATCAGTCCTAGAAATAAGATAGTAATGTGAATTGACAGGCAGAGACAAGTTATCTGTGTGGCTAGATACCTAGAAGTCAAATGTCACTGTTCTATACCTGGTCCTCTGCTTCCCACATACTGTATGAAGACTTTTAGGAGGCAGACACCACACTGAACAAGACTCAGGTAGTCCTGGTTGACCCTTGCATTTTTGTGGCATGAGCTAAGGTAGAGGAAAAAAATCAAAGTATATACTTTTTGCAGACTTAAGTTTGTGAATAATGACCCCCTGAGACCAAATACCTACATATGGTAAGTGCCTGAGCTTCAAAGGCACCTCAAATCACTGGGAAACTGAAATTTTCATTTGGGGTACAATCTGGGTCAAGGATAAGATTCAGGAAGCAGGCTAGACACAGAGGGACTATCATCTGCCTTGGAAGGTGGATTCTCTAGCTGGTGGCACCATGGAATCTGAATATAGAGGATCAATATGTTCTCAACTCTGGAAATGCAAATGATTTGTTTCTTAGGGTTGTTAATATGAGTTTATTAACTTTACAAATAGTGATAATCCACAAGTTTATTAATAATAAGGTTTATTGATAATAAATGTTTATTGAGCCCCCACAGAGGTCTGGAGCCATGCCCCTATCATTGGCTCTCAACTCAATCCCTGAAAGGAGTTTCCAACCAATCCTGGATTTAGTAGGTTGCAGCTCTCTTAGGGATATACCAAGTTGTTAAAAGTAGACCCTAGAAAATGCTATTCATGGGAAGGTGTGAGTGCACACATTTATATCCCTATCCTAACTTGCTTTCTAAAGAACAGAAGAATTTGGGCAGTACCAACTACTTTTCACAACTTGTCAACAAAAATGATTTCTTGGACCAAAATCCTGATATCTAGAATGTATATCAGGGTCTTCAAATATAGCTTGGCTCTTCTTTTTATGTCATTAATTATCAAAATACAGAACTCAGTGTTTATTGTCCTAAAATTGGAATGGCCCATATGCTGGATTTAAACATAGAATAAAGTTTGCATATCTGGCTCCCCCTTTCCTCCAAATCTATCCCCTCAGGGCTGACTTTTTTTCTTTTTGTTTGCTCTCAACTTGGAAATAGAATGTTTGTGGCTTTGAGGTTCCTCTTGCTTTTTTCTTTTATGGGAACATTGTAATATACACTTCTATTTTGGACAGAGACCTTCTGTTTTGAACATTTTGGAAAGAGAAAGGCCTGCGGCCCTTTGTCAATACAACATATGTCATTGTGAAGCAAATTTTTATCCTTTAAAAGGGGGTATGCTTGTTTCTAACTTTTAAGGTGCTAGAGTGAAGGTTGTATAGTTGTTAGGGTTTGGAGGGAGTTGGAGCTGTGCATGAATAAGTAAACAGCATTGAAGAATATCAGGTGCAGATTTCTTTCTTGAGGGTATAAGTGTGAAGAAGGGATTGGAATTTTAGGAAGGATATTTAACAGTGTATCACGGAAGGAGACTGCAGTCCTCCCATATCAGAGACAGGTGTACACACAGGAGAAGACACAAGGTGAGATAATCCCATTTTAGGGAGAGGTCTACACACAGGAGAAGGCAGGCACAGATACTCCCATGTCTGAGAGAGGGGTGTACACACAGGAAAAGGAAAACTGATGGATTCCCATGCCAGGGACAGATATACACACAGGAGAAAGCAGGTTGAGGTTCTCCCATGTTAGCAATAGGTGCACACAGAGGAGAAGGCAAGCTGGGCTGCTCCTGTAGGAGAAGGCAGGCAAATGTACTCCCATATCACAGACATGTGTATGCACAGGGTAAGGAAGCCTGGATTGCTCCCATGGCAGTGACGGGGGATGGATGGGGGAAGCTGAAAAGGAGCAGTAGCCTTTTACCACCAAAAGTATTAGCATTTCCTCTAGAGGACCACATGATCCAATGCAGAGTTCAGCATCCAAGGGTGAGGAAGAGCAATGCTTGCAATTCCTGAACACTCTTTCTATGTTTATTTCTCTGATTATCTATGGGCAGTGTGTGCACTAAAGAGTCCCAGTACTTTAAAGACAGAGGGAAATTACTAGCTGGGGGTAGGGGTGGGTGGGTAGTGAGCTGTGATAGGCAGCCTGGTCCCCAGTCTAGCTCAAGCTTAGAACCCCAGAGACCTGGCAGGTGACTGTTGCTTGCAAGGAAAGGCAGGTGTTTGACCACACCTCTAGGGCCCCAGGCTCCTGTTGTAGCTACAGCCTCTCACAGCCCCCTCCCGCCCCCCC
>JADRCD010180408.1:0-10000 GCA_019843815.1 Montemys delectorum
CACACACACACACACACACACACACACACACTTATTCTCCGTCCTGGAGAAAAGACCACTTCTGATATAGTCAAGATCAGTGAGAGCAGGAAGTCTATTTCTCAACTTGTTTAGTAAAAGAATCCCTCCTGGGGTTTTCATTTCTCCTCACATGTAAATTGATTCACCCACTTTCCCCACCACTTCCACTTTATGAAGGAAATATATTAGCTTCAAATAACTAGAGATTTTTAAACACTTCTACTCCCCAAAGACAAAATAACTTTGTGCTTGGGGAGTGTTATTGTCCCAAAGGCTGAAGTTTCCATTAGATTTCTATTTCCTCGGTAAACTCCATGACCAAAACCAACATAAGGAGGGAAGCCAGGCCAGGAGCCGGACACAGGCTCTGTGCAGAGGCCATGGGAGAGCTGCTTGCTCATACAACACAGGCAGTCCCCGAGGGTGGCAGCACCCACAGTGAGGTGGGTTGTCCCACATCAATCATTAATTAGGAAAACGGTCCACAGGCTTGCCTACAGGCCAATATGATGGGGCCAATTTCTCAACTGAGTTTCTCGCATCTCAGGTGGACCCTACTTTGTGTCAAGTTGACAAAATCTAACCTACACAGCAGGAGTGTTTCACAGGAGCTCTGCTGTATCTGAACTTAAATCCATAGTGTGATGTCCCCTAAGGCATTCTATTGCAAATATAGACCATGTGTTTGGTATTATTGCAAAAAATCAATGTAGAGATAATGTGCTCAGACTTCAGTGGCATCATAATTGATTGCTCACAGGAAAACACTCAGATGGTTCCTTAAAAACTGGAATGCCTGTTTGTTTAGAAAAAGATCCTCGGTGTCCAGAACAATAGGTACCACAGTGCTGGAACCCAGGGAGTTTGTCTAGTGCTTTCCTCAACCGTCTGTCTGTCTCTGGCAGGGTTTCCAAAATGGGATTTCTTGCTGAATCTGCAATTTCCAATTTGACCATGTTGTCTGGCCAGCCATTCCCAAGGATCCTCCAGTCTCTGCCTTTCTAGCATCAAGATTGTAGGCAAACTCCACCATGCATGTGTATGTATATGTATACATACATATGTGTGTGTGTGTGTGTGTGTGTGTGTGTGTGTGTATACCTTGATTTATTTTTTATGTGAGAATTCTAACTCAGTTCCTCATGTTTGCTTGGAAACCACTTTACAGACCAAGACATCTCACTACCCCCTCCAATAAATATCAGAGAAAGAAAGGAAAGTTAACAGAGCACAATCTACTTATGATACTTTGCATCCCAGTGCCGAGAGGTAAAAGAGATGTGGCCCTAACCAAGAAGCTATCTCCAGTCGTGAACTATTTGCAAAGGAAAAAAGGGTTTTCTCCAATGGAGTCTCACTGAGTATATTAACCACAATTCAGGGTAGGCCCTCTGCCCAGCAGCGATGGACAGCACAAAATGAGCTCAATGCTATTTGTTAGATTTCTTCTCTCATACTGCTTTGGGCATTTTTTTTCCTACTCATCTTCTGCTAGTATATAATGGTTTCCATTTTGGCGTTTTTGTAGATGTTCTCTCTCTCTCTCTCTCTCTCTCTCTCTCTCTCTCTCTCTCTCTCTGTATGTGTGTGTGTTTATATGTGTGTGTGTGTGTGTATGTGTATCTCTTTTTGTGTGTGTTTGTGTGTGAGATTTCCTAGCCAACCCCAAAGAAGTCCAAATGGCTTCAGTCTGTGTTCCACTCAATGGAACTCCGTCTCCATTCTTCCTTGCAAGCATCTGGAAATGTAGGATTCCCCCATGCTCTGTACAAAGAGGGACATCATGAGCATCATGAGTATCCTTTCGCAGGATCCAGAAAAACACACATGATGTCATCCACAGCTTGGGTGGCTGTGAAGAACCTAATGGGCATCCTACCATCTCTTCCTAGTTGGCATTGTAAATATAACAAACTTATGGCTGTGACCGAAGTGTACGACTCTTCTGCCCAAAACTTATATATCAATGTCCTATCTCCTCCACCTCCAAATATCACGGTTACATTTTGAAAAAGGATTTAAAGAGATAAATAAGTTAAAATCCATTGTGAAGGTAGACTCCAATCCAATTGTGACCAGTAACACATATACAGAGGAACACAGAGTGGGGAACCATGTGAGGACACAGGCCAACTGTTAGCAAGACAATGAGAGAGGCCTTACAAGGAACCAAACTTGCCAATATTTTGATCCTGTAGTTACAGTTTCTAGAACTGTTGGAAATGAGTTTCTCTTTTAAGTCCCCAGCTGTGAAACTATATTCTGGCATACCCAGCAAACCAGTATTCTTATTTTGCTCTTGCAACAGAAATAAAAATCACTTTAGTGTATAAAGTATGAGTGGCCGAGTAGGACTATAGCAGACATCGTGCAGTAAAATCCACCATGTGTAAGATGCTACAGAGTGGACAAGTGGCAATGTGCTTTAATTAGTTTGTTTTGTTTTTCGAAAATAATAACATTTAAGATTTACTCTTCACAGTGACCCATGTGTATACACCACCATACTTGAGCATATCCACAGACTAGCTTGCTGGGACATTCATCGGGCTGATGAATCCCGCGTTGAAATTGAGAAAAACTGGCAGCTTAATGTTCAGTCTTCCAATCCACAAATTTTCCCATTGATTTGTAGTTTTTAAAATATCCTTCATTAACAGTTACAGTTTCAACATACACATCCTATACAGAATTTGTTATATTTCTATGTAAAAGGGTCATTTTGTTGATACTATTTTAAAGTGAGATTTTTGTGGGCTTTTTTAAATTTTCAAACCTTAATTTTCCTTTAGTGATACAGTGATAGGCATTTTTAGTAGATCTTATAGTTTGTGACATTGCTAATCTCAACTCTAAATCCTAAGAAATGTGTAGATTTTTCCATGTAGATACAGTGAGAATAGAGACAACTGTGTTTCTCCACCCATTTCTCATTCACAGCTACACCCCCACTGTCTTCTGCAGACCCATGAACTCTTTAAGCTTTTTCTCGAATTACTGAAATGGAGATTATAATCAGTAATACTCGTAAATTTCATCAGTGTGCTTTTCTGTCTCTTAAAGAAGCTAGCAATTATATTAAAGGAGCCTAAATTTCATGAGACAAACTCTGCACTGAGCCATCCAGTTAAGATCCGTAAACCAGCAGAATACCCGTAATACTTAATTCTTAACTCATAAATCAGACACCATCTTTGAATCTCTGTACCTACACTAACACTAAAAATAACCATAACCATACCAATAACCCTAACCCTAACCCTAAACCAATCCTAACCCTAACCCTAACCATAAACCTAACCCTAACCCTAACGCTGACCCTAACTCTAAACATAACCCTAACCCAATCCTAACCCTAACCCTAACCCTAACCCTAACCCTAACCCTAACCATAAACCTAACCCTAACCCTAACCCTAACCCTAACCCTAACCATAAACCTAACCCTAACCCTAACCCTAACCCCAGCCCCAACCCCAACCCCAACCCCAGCCCTAACCCTAACCCCAACCCCAACCCCAACCTCAACACCAACCCCAACCCCAGCCCTAACCCTAACCCTAACCCTAAACCTAACCCCAACCCCAACCCTAACCCTAACACTGACACTAACCCTAACACTAACACTAACACTAACCCTAATCTGTTAAGGTCTCCGTTCGTTCTATATCAGCACAGACAGTAACATAAACAACAAGAGTTCACTTCCTACACTTCTGAGAACTGATAGGCTGATATTGAGGTGCCAGACCATCCTGTGTCTGGGGAAGGCCTAGCTATCTTCTCCTTAACTGTTCACACAGAGGACACAGAGAAAGACAAGCCCTCTCTTGTCTCTTCTTATATGGGTAGTAATCCCACTGCCTGGGCTCCACCTGGTCACCCCATGTAACTAGTTACCAACCAGTCTCTACCTCCATCTTCCACTAGGGTGGGGATTGGAGTTTTAGTATCGAAATTTAGGGAAATGCTAATGTTCAGTTCATATCACTGTTGTTGATATTACTTAGTAATATTTTTAAGTTTTAAAGTAAGTTTTTCAGAGTTCTCTAGAAACTGACCAGTTAAATTGGTAGTATTCCAAATAACTGTAGCTGAAATCTCAGATTCATAGATTATGGTGTGATTCCAAATCATTCATTTTAGTTAAAATCTCAGACATAGATTACGGTGTGATATTTGTGATATGGTGTGATTGTGATAGATATATATGTATATATATATATATATATATGTGTGTGTGTGTGTATATATATATATGGTATATATATGGGGTATGGTTTATTTGTTCAATAATTTGTATCAATGTACGATATGTGTATAGTACAACCTTGGTTGTGAGTTCTCTCACGTTGGTGCCTTTATTTCTTAAACACAGGGCAGTTTTTGTTTTATTTCAGGTACTGTGAGATACTGCTGGCTTCTTGCATTTTCTCTGACCGGATCTAAGAAGAAACCATTATTCCAAGGAGCACATGACTAAGTTTACTCCAATATGACAGAGATAAACCAATATTTAGGCACTGGGAAAGAATTTGACATAATTAGGAACCAGCCAGCAATATTTGCTCAGAGACTTCAGCAAAAGCAGGATGCCAAGGACCATCAGCCTGAACAATGAGGGAACTGGATGCACCACTAATGGAAATAAATAAGCCTGTGGTTGGCAGGTCAGTGGGAGGTGGGGAAACTGGACTTAGAGTTGGGGCATTATTAAAATACAAGATGTTCTCCTAGGAAAGCTGAGCAGGTGACTGCTTCTTACCACAGAACATGGAGTCGCTATGTATCCTTGGGAAAACAATTCCTGTAGAGAGAGTGGAGAACTGCTTAGGATTGTATGAATGAATTCCACTACTGCTGCCTGCCTATTTTCTCAGAACTGAAACACTTCCCTTACAAAGAAAAAGAAAACTCCCACAACTTACCTACCTCAAGAAGCTCAAAAGTGACAGAGTTCACAAGGCCTCTGCCCAAGCTTAAAAGCAATGAGCAATTGCAGAGGAGATAAGTCTATAGATTGTGTGTGTGTGTGTGTGTGTGTGTGTGTGTGTTAAATTGTAAGGCCTCTGCCCAAGCTTAAAAGCAATGAGCAATTGCAGAGGAGAGAAGTCTATAGATTGTGTGTGTGTGTGTGTGTGTGTGTGTGTGTGTGTGTGTGTGTTGAATTGTTTTGTTATTGTTGCTAATATGATTTTTGTTTGCTAGTTGGGCTCTTTTTGTTGGTATTTTTATTTCCTTAAAAATACTATATAGATTATATTAAAACTTTAATAAATAAACCCCTTCAGGATGAGATTTGATTGTCAATTTATTTTTATTTTGTTTTCAACCACTGATGTCATTCTAATCCCATTTAGTAGAGTCCATTGTAATAATTAACTTTAACCTCCCATCTTATTTGGAAATACTCAGTGCTCATCTAGAAAGCCAACACAGATTAGAGATTTTTTTTACTACAGTCAGAAGTGATTTTAAAACCAACTGGACTAAAACAAGAGTGGAAAATACCAAGATCGAAGAATAATAGAAATATTATAAACATTGGAATTATAGAGAGGAAACATAAAATCAATCCAAATGGCCTTGAATTTTTTCAAGAATAAAGGAATAGAGAGAGACATCAAAAGAAAAAAGTTGAGCTACAGAATCAAACTCCAAACAATAGTCTAAGAGACTAATGTAGAAAATTTGTGTTTTCTGAACAATCTTACAGAAGCTAGTAAGAGATTAGAGACTAGCTATCCCTCGTTTCACTGCCATTTGGGGTTGTTTTTATACAACTTCTTGTCTGTGTTCTCTCTATATTTATTGTTATTCAATTTGCTTAGGATTGGGGAAAACTCAATCTAGATATGAATGACCAGTATGAAAATGGTGGTGAAATTTTGCATTTTTACAAAGCTTCTTTGTTCTTTGTGCATTTCATGCCACAACATGTGGCTGGTTAGCCACATGCTCAAGTAGGATTCGGTCAGCATCTCTCAAAGTGTGCTTTCCCACTAGCATTGCCTGATGCCCTCATCTAAAATCCCATTGTATATAAATTCCCCTCCTACAACCCCAAACTTACCAATTCAGTCGGTGTTGCTGGTTACAGCAATCTGATTTCATAAAGCACCCATACCCAAGTGACACAAGCCAACGTTTGAGACTCAGTCCCTGTGTGTCAGTCACTACAGCTGCACATTAATGTCACTGTCTGTGCTGCTGCTATAAACTGAATTGTGACCCTCCAGACATCATGTGTTGTAATTGCTTCTGTTAGTAGGATCCTCAAAATTAGGATTTCTCAGAACTCATGTAAAGGCCCCAGCAGCCATGGTGACTCCCCTGTAACTCCTGCCTTGCAAGTGAATACAGGGAATTCTATGAGCAAACTAGCCAGACTAACTGAATTAGTGATCCCTGAGTTCAACTGAGAGACTCCAATTGAATGAAGAAGGTGGAGAGGGAACAAGACAGTCTCCCGACATCAATCTTAGACCTCTACACAAATGTGTCCACATGTGGTACCCACACAAACGTGGATTTGCACACACGTGCACACACATGCATACACCCTACTTAGAAAAAACAAAAAGCCTAATGGCAATCTCAAGTTGGACATTCTTTGAAGAATATAAATGAATAAGAGAGAGAGAGAGAGATAGACAGAGAGAGAGAGAAATATGACTTTTTTAACATTTAGATACCATTACATAAGATGAATGTACCACAATTTAAACAATTTTCTTCTTATAGAGGGTACAAGTTTCTCGGTAATAACAAACAATGATTCCTAGATATTATTCATGCCTAAATAAGAAACAAAATCAATAGTTAAGTAGGTTTTGTTTAATGTTTTTAAGAAGCTAAGAGTGGTTTATTTTTATCTATGTTGAAATCACTGGTGCTGCCTACAGGTCATTTCTGAGCTTAGGGGATTTTATCCACAGCTGCATCACTTGCTTTGTCAGGAGATGGGTGAGTGAAGATCATCCCTCCAATCAAGGCCTTAACAGCCTGTTAGATGCTCCACACTCTCCTCCCTCTGGAATGAACAGCAGCATGTGATGGTGGCTAATTCATGTTTGAGTTCCCTGAGCCCAATGACCAAATTGCTCACTAGACAGGAGCCACAGGCAAGGAGCATACCTTAGTGAGGATTAGGGCTCTGACATTTGAAGCTGTTTGATATGATGGACATCTGTAGACTACTTGACTGTCCCTACACCAGCAGATTTTAGAAACAGTGAGATCTGAAAATGGTGTACCTAGGGAAAGTGAAGCTCAGATGAAAGAACCACAAAGGTCACAGAAGAGTGGGCAGGAAGGAGAAACCAAAGCATGAGAAGCAAGCTGAAGTTCTTCCCTCCCAATAACAAACATAAATGAAAATTCCTCTTAGAGAGTCCCACATGTGTATGACTTTCTAAAGCTAATACTCATCTAGGTTGATCGTAAAAACATTTTAAAAGTTTCAAGTTAGCTAAAGCTTTTAAATAACATGCAGTGCATAGTAATGCAAGTAACCATATATACATACGTTTCTCATTTACTCCTTTACTACAAGTATGAAGAACACAAAATGGATTTATTCACATAACAAAAAACCACTCACGTTCTCTCCAATTGAAATGTGTCAGGAATGACTTGAAGTCCAACACTATTTACTAGGTAACAAATACTTCTGACAACCAGGTGAGGAATTAAGAAAATGTACAGTTCTAGTCTTTATATTCTGAGCGTAGAAAACAGTTCATTTGTAGCTCTTGGAGGTACACAGTGAAGCAGGAAAACAACTGTCCACCCTGTCTCATTCCACATATTTAGTGAGTACCCTTATTTAGGTCCTAACTTCACACTAGACACAAAAAAGGGCAGGACTGCCTTTTTAAGTCTGAACATGAGAAAAGAAAAGCATTTATTATTCAACAGATATATCCATTTATGTGCATGTTGACATCTAGGAATTCTCTACTTCATAGACAATTAGAAGCAGTATCCTGTCTAGAATATTTCTCTTCCCTCATTAAACCCACTAGTAAGTGTCTTGTTTGAGGGTCATACCCATAGCTAATTACAATTCAGTATTCTCTCTGTATATGCAATACTTGGAAAACATGACATGTATTTTATCTCATTTTCATCAAAGATTTACAAAGACTCCAAAAAGGTTTAGTGGTTAGCATTTGTTTGCTTATTAAGATCGCAATTCCTTTCTACCAGAGGACCCAGCCATACCACTCCTGGGCATATACCCACAAGATGCTCCATCATGTAATAAGGACACATGCTCCACCATGTTCATAGCAGCCTTATTTATAATAGCCAGAAACTGGAAACAACCCAGATGTCCCTCAACAGAGGAATGGATACAGAAACTGTGGTACATCTACACAATGGAGTACTACTCAGCTATTAAAAACAATGAATTTATGAAATTCTTAGGGAAATGGATGGATCTGGAGAGTATCATCCTGAGTGAGGTAACCCAATCACAAAAGATCACACATGGTATGCATTCTCTGATAAGTGGTTATTAGCCCAGAAGTTTGGAATATAGGAAGAATGGACCCACAAACCACAAGAAACTTAAGAAGAAGGAAGACCAAAATGTGGACATTTCATTCCTTCTTAAAAAGGGGAACCAAACACACACAGAAAGAGTGGCAGAGATTAACTATGGAGCAGAGACTGAAGGATGGACAAGCATATAGCTATCTCCTGAGAGGCTCTGACAATACCTGACTAATACAGAGGTAGAGGTTCACAGCCATTCATTGAACTGAGTACACTGTCCCCAATGAAGGATTTAGAGAAAGGTTCTATGGAGCTGAAGGGTTTGCAGCCCCTCAGGATGAACAACAACTACTAACTAGTACCCTCAGAGCCCCCAGGGACCCAACCACCAATCAAGGACTATACAGGGTGGGACTGAATGTTCTGGCAGCATGTGTATAGTAGAGGACTGCAAATTTGATCATCAGTAGGAGGAAAGGACCTCGGCCCTGTGAAGGTTTTGTGCCCCAGTGTAGGGGAATGCCAGGGCCCATAAGTGGGAGAGGGTGGGGTGGCAGGCATGGGGAGGGGGGAGGCAAAAGAAGTTTGTTCTTGTTTTTGTTTGTTTGTTTGTTTGTTTTTTGGAGGGGAACCTGGGAAAGGGAAAATTTACATGTAAATAAAGAAAAAAAAAGAATGTGCCTTATAAATACAGATGCATAAGAACTCAATACAATTATTGAAAATAAAACAAGAACAAACTAAAAAAAAAAAAAAAAAAAAAAAAAAAAAAAAAGATCGCAATTCTTCAGAAGCCAATGTTTCGATAGTATGTGAAGTTGCAGACAATAGCTTACCTCATACAGCACACTATAAATGTCAAAACAGAGCTTAAACACTCACACTAGTGAGTTTGTTGGAACTACTTGTTTAATAAAAAGCACATTTTCACTCAGGTCTATAGAAGTTATCAACAAACGCATCCTCTAGTGCTCACTGCACAGTAAACTATATACAATAGCCACTATAACAAACAGAATTTTAGAGTTGGGTATAACATGAAACTTCTTCAATTTTTTACATTTACACTGTGGGTTATCCTCGTCATATGATCAGTTTCTTTGCCCCAAAAGTATACCTAGGTAGTACAGATAAATCTTCCAGAATATGCACTGAATAAACTCTTTGGCACCTCCCAGAGCCTTGCCTTCATCACAGGATGATGTTAAAAGATGGTCTCATTGTAGACATCACAGCAGTAGAGAAACAATTGTGTCCATATCAGAGGCTCACAATAAAAGCCCTGAAGCCTCGAAATAAGTTCCGTCTCAGTGCCTTTCCTCAGTTCATATGTATGGTAATGTTAATTGCAGAGTTTTACCAACTGTAATTAGGGAAACAGAGATACAGTTCCTCGTGCTTCAGTTTTTGAGATGCCAACATCTTATTGATGTAGGAAATAAATCTGCTTGGAAAGTAAGTGAACTGTCAGAAAG
>JADRCD010180414.1:0-17124 GCA_019843815.1 Montemys delectorum
TTTTTGGAGTGGAAATATAGAAGAAAGTCTGAGTACCGGGTAATGAAAGTGATTTTGAAGAGTGGAGCCTACCATGCCCATTGCCCAACAGAGCACTAGAAAGATTAAAGGTTGGGGATGGTAGAGGGCACTGGATTTCTACTCAGAATAGACTGTTTAGCCTTAGGGAAATGTAGATGTCCAAGGACTTAGAGGGTATATTAACTAAGGAAACCAAGTAAGAGTTGACTCCTTTGAGTTGGTCTGAATGACAGAAGCAAAGTTGTAACAGAAACAGACAGGGTAGAAACAGAATACAGTTAAACAGTTAAAAAAAATAATGGAGTTGAATCAGACAAGAGCATGAAAGGGAGTCAACAGTAGGAAGAGAGAAGCTGGGGAGATGGCCTAGTGCATAAAGTACTTGACAAACAAGCATGGGGACCTAAGTCTGAATCCCCAGAACCCGTGGAAAGCCTAGAGTAGTAGCACATGTCTGTGTTGCTATGGTGAGATGGGAGGCAGAGATAAGAGAAGCTTAGAAGCTCCCAGGCTAGCTAGGCTGTCACGTGCAGCAGTTAATAACAAGTGGGAGATGAGGATCTGGATTAGAGCTTGGCCCTCTGAATCACAAAGGAACACAGGTACCTGCTGTCACACATGAGTACACACCACACACACTACACAGACATACGCACACGCACATGCTGGCTTCTGTTTTCCACTGGCTTCCAGCTTATTCGGGCATTGTTTCTATTAGCTTGTTTAAAGAACCAAAAGAGGGGGTGAACATAACCTTGGGCACAAATTACAAGTGTCCTACTTCCTCCTCCTGCCATTAACTCAGCTAAACTGTGCACAGAAGGCTGTGGTTATAAGTAAGTCCCTCCACAGCTCTGGCCATTATGTACCAGTGATACATTAATTGCATACTTGGGTACATGGGCGATGGCTTGCCAAACCCTGGTCAAAACCACTCCTATTTCTCAGATATCTGGAGAAGATTCACAAACTGTGACCTTCATTGGGAGCTTGTTTCAGTTTCCTCACTTCGACAATCAATTAAACCTAATAGGTACAAATAACACAGAGATACACTATGTTTCAGGTATCATTCTAGGTACCATAAAGGTATTTACTCATCTAATTATTGCAGAGATGCTCTACAGTGGGCACCAAGATTATTGCTAATGAGGCAGCTGAGATATGAAGAGATGAAGAAACTTACTCAGGGCCACATCCTAGTGACAATTAATAGAATCCTGACACATTTTATACAGAACTGCATCTTGAGCTCAGTTTCACTACCATCAATGTTTGCAGTATTTCTTCCTACGTTGGTCTTGGAATTGGCAAAGCATTTATATAGTAGATATGTTATCAAAGCCCTCCATATGTCTATATGAAAGGGGTACTAGGGCCAAGCACAAGCCATCTTGGCCAAGATTCTTGTGAAGCTCGTGGGCAAATCTTCAGAAAAATATTTTATGCATGAAGCATCAGTGCTGATTCACATGAAGGCTACACAGCAAATGCCTTGAGGAATAGGACTTGATCTTTAATACTAACCAGAGGTCCATAAGATCTTGTTTTTACGTAGCCTCTTGCAAAAAAAAAATCCAATCTGAATTCAGAAGAAATTATTAGCAACCTTTGATTTCTTAGTCGTTTATCCCCTCAGAAAAATTCAATGAAATTTGTTTTATAAATCACACAGATCTTTTATTTAAACACAATTCTGTTTGTTTCTCATCCTTAATATATCCATACCTCCAAACCCTGCCATTATTTTTCTCTCTCCCAACTTGCCCCCAAGCTGCCCTTGATGCTCTCAGATGGTCCTTTCCAAATCAAGAGTCTGAGAATACCATAGACAAAGAGATTAGGTAGTGGTGTGTCCTCTCCCTCGTTCCTACTTTCCAAGAGAGTTGGGAAATCTCCAAGACCTTAGAACTGGGTATCAGTAGTGAATGAAGGTCAGAAATCAAATCTCCAAGCAAAAGGTTCTCCTAGCAGTGGTGTGCACAAGGATTGTGAGAACTGTATGTCAAGACCAAACTATATACTCCTTACCACATCATAACATTTCAACCCTTTTCTATACTTTTATCATACTGCTGTAACTTTCCTCTCTCCCACATCTGTCCTCCCCAGACGGATTTCCTTTAGAACCCACCAAGTTTCTAGTAGCTTTTAACAGCCATAGGCCTTTTACTCTCCTGGCCTTCCTCATAGAAGGACTAGAAGCATGCACTTGCTTCCTGCTAGCTCCAAATGGTGTTTTCCACTTGCAAAACACTTAAAAGAAATTCTCTCCTTAAACTTTCTAAAGTGTGTGAATAGGGCAGCCAGTCTGTTCAAAATCAGAAACAACAGTTCCTACAGGCAGGATCCAGGAAGAGTGAGATTCCAGCTATGTCCGTGAAGGGAGGAGCCTAGGTCCTGATTCAGAGCAAAGGACACCTGGTGGGAAGGTCATTTGGCATTCCTAAGTGTTCTAGAAGAGCTCCACTGAGGAGTGAGTGACCCAGATCCTAGCCCTTTTTGTCACTGACTTTCCAAGAGTCACTGGCCTCTCTGAACTATATCTCCTCCAACAATTAAACCGCTGCAGCTCTCAGAGTTTCCTCCCCATCAATGATATTAGATACATTGCATGTCAGACTGTCCAGGAAGCATCCTGTGATAGAGTCAATGAAGCATGTCTCATTTCAAATTCCAGGTCATCCTGGCCACTTTGATTTCCTTCTCCAACATTACACTACAGTATAGTTCACTTTTACTTAAACAAAGTTGAGGTGGTTGCTGGTAGAGGTTCCTCACACAATTAAGCAAGTTCATACAGTGTTTCCTATTTGCCATGGACGATGCTAGGTACCTGTGATACAGCAGAATATAGTCTTGGTGGATTTGTCATATGCATATTGTCCCCTTATTTATTTTAACACTCCTCCCTAAAGTAGATACTGAGCAGTTATCAATACATTATAAACAAAGGAGTTAACACTCAGAGGAAGTATGTTAGATTTGAATACAGGTGACTGCTCTGAGAGCTTTTCCTCAGTATTAGTGCCTAGTCTGCTTTTGCCAAGCTATAGGCTGTGAGCATGGCCTTTCTTCTCTTCCCAAGGATAGTTAGACTCCGGGTGTCCTGTCTCACTGATCCGAACAGATCTTTACATCTAATCACTTCTTCCATTCTGGCTTTCGGCTGAGTCTTTTCCTAGGCCTCTCGACTCCATTCAAGATGCTTACCTCCTCTCTATGGAAACTCACGTCTCAGCATTCTAGGACCTTCTCTGCTCTATCCAGAAAGAATTGTCCCTCTCTTTTCCTACAGCTCAGTCAAGCTGGGGACTAGATCCGTAAGCTGCCTCTGCTGTTTCTACAATTCATCTTACACTGAAATGCAAACCTACATTCTAGACCCACCCCATTCAGGACCCCAAGTAAACACATCGAGTTGGTACCCACCTTGGAGCACAACCCCAGAAAGAAAACAGTCTACAGGACTTGACATGTTTTATGCAGTCTTGGTTCACAGTAATCCTGCTGTAGTTCACATTTTATAGAAGTGGAAAAAGGAGTTAGACCAACAGTTAAAGTCTGAACACAGTTATATGGCTCAAGTTTCGTGCTGGTTGTATTTTTTTTTTTCTGTCTTTGTTGACTTTTGTTTAGTTTACTTTGGAGCTTTGTTTTGTTTAAGTTTTTACTATTTTGAGACTGGGTCTCCGGCTTTGAAACATGTTCTCAACCCCTTTGTTGGTGGCATGAGGCAGCCACACTGAAAGCATTGGCATTTCCTTAATTTCTGTTATTTGTTCTTTAATTCCAGTTATCTGTTTGCTATTTTCATGATTTGGGAGGTCACATTTTTATATGTTAACTTTATAATATTTTTCTTTCAACTTCTAAACTTATATATCTTATATCATCATTTATAAAAATAACATGAAATAATGGCTTGAGAGTTCTCTGTCCCGACTCTGTCATTCTTTAGGCCTGGGCAGTTAGGAGTCACATTTGAACACCTCATTGCTGAGGTTAACCCTGAACCCTCATCCCGTGCTGCTGCTACTCTCTACTCAGAAGCTTTAGGCTAGGCAGTAGCAGCATCTATGGTCTTTCTTGCCTGGTTAATTCAGGCCCAGATGCCCATCTCTCTCTCTCTCTCTCTCTCTCTCTCTCTCTCTCTCTCTCTCTCTCTCTCTCTCTCTCTCTCTCTCTCTGAGAGTCTAACTAATTTCCCTCTCCTCACACCTCCCAGTTCCAGGCTCACATAGGAGATAAGGCATGCACATACACTCTTGTGAGTCTGATCCTCATTTGGTGCTTCCCACCACAATACACCTCTAATCCCAGGTAGGAACTGCATCTATGAATGCTCTTGCTGCAGGCATCCCCATCTTTATCTTTTCTTGTTATGTCTGACTAAGGTCTGGCATCCTGGCCTAGGCCCAACAAAGATCCACTTTTACATGAGTTCTCAGAGTGTGTTTGGTCCCTTCCCCCACTATGATTTTCCATACTCAGACCTAGCTTGAACCTTCACCAGGGGATCTTCTTGGACTTACTCAAACAATCTCATACAACCCTCAAGATACCTGCATCATACTGGTTAGCAGTGTCTTGGAGTCACCCAGTTTCTTCAATCAATAAACAACATTGAGTAGATCAGATGAAAACCTGACCCACTCGTTTCTCCTATCTGACTTGAAATAAAGCAAGTACAGGTGAGAGCAAAAATAGAGCCAAACTTCTATTCAACATACGCAGGGTATAATCTACTGTCAGACACACAACCAAATAAATAACCAAATACAACAGTTCAATGTATCAATTGATTTCAACACATGCTCAAGTGAATGCTGCATACATTTTTATGTGTATATATCGCGTAGGTCCTTCTCTTGACCTCTACTTTTCTTACCTTTTTCTACAGACATGATCTGAATGGCATGGATGATGATGGGCAGCCTCTGATCTAGAAAGACAAGGGTCAATGGAAAGGAAAGATGAGTCTTTTGCTTTGCTGTAACTATATATCTACAAAGCCATCTGATTTAGGGAGCAGAGACAGTGAGTGACAGTGGATCACCACTGAAAAACAACTAGAGAATATTAGTTAGTTCTGTCACCCTGAGTCAGCAGCCATGTGGCCCTAAACATTCCCTCTGTTTTCCTAAGCTGTTCTGAGCATTTGGTGTGTTATGTATTCAAAGCATCAGTCTTAATCCTGGCATAGTACAGCATAGTATAAGTGCTGGGTAAATACTGTCTCTCCCTAACAATGCTGCTGTATTTCAGACCTCCCTCATAGAAGATGCCCAGGTTGCAAAGGTCAGACATGGTAGAAAGAGAGATGGTAATTCCTCCTCTTTTACCTAACTCTCTGTCCATCCCCCCAACTGTGATCTCACATGCCAGGAACAGGGAGAAAAAAGAAACCAGAGAGGCAAGGCTGGTACAGCTGGAAGCAGCTAGGGATGTAAAATAATCAGAGGGCAACCGGCAGGTATCACTTTGCAATGAGTGCCCTGGGAGGTTGTGTGGAAGTGAGAGACTGGGTCGCAATCATGAAACATTAGCACATTGACACGCATGGCCTTACCAGTGGAAGTTTCTCTGGTTACAAGAGAGCTTGACCTCTGCCCTAGTGCCTCAAAACTGTTCAACAATGACCTCAGCAGCAGATCTGGAGCTACTCTTCGAATATAGGCTTCATTGCTCCAGAGAAACTTTAAACTCTTTGCTTAGTTATGACCTATGGCCCTGGAGGCCATACTTCAGGAGGACCTTCATGCTGAACAAACTTCAGTGTTTCTGTCACATGCTAAGTACAGAGGCTTGTTGTTGTTAAGGCAGCAAAGAACTTGTTTGCGATGTAGTCCTCTCTGTTTGGGTTTTGTATCCTGCTACCTAGAATACCATCCCTATGGGGCTCTAAGGCTTTGTGCAATGTCAACTTATTCTCTCTCTGAGTCAGTTTCTTTGTATGTAAGTAGTGATGAATAAATCAAGCTGTCAAGGTTATATAAAGTTTAAATAAATATTGCCTATAATGGCCTTGGGTAAAATCTGTAGATAAGATCAGTAAAGTAAGAGAAAAAATACTTTAAAAAATACTTTTAAAAAAATCAGAGAAGAGTAAAAATCTATTAGAATAGTAAGAGAACTAGAGGTGATATTGGGGTTCTCTGTTAAAGGGAGTGGGATAGTGTCTTAGTCAGGGTTTCTATTCCTACACAAACATCATGACCAAGAAGCAAGTTGGGGAGGAAAGGGCTTATTTAGCTTACTTCCACATTGCTGTTGATCAGCAGAGGAAGTCAGGATTGGAACTCAAGCAGTTCAGGAAGAGGAGTTGATGCAGAGGCCATGGAGGGATGTTCCTTACTGGCTTGCTTCCCCTGGCTTGCTCAGCCTTCTCTCTTATAGAACCCAAGACTTCTAGCCCAGTGATGGCACCACCCACAAGGGGCCCTACCCCCTTGATCACTAATTGAGAAAATACCCCACAGCTGGATCTCATGGAGGCATTTCCCCAACTGAAGCTCCCTTCTCTGTGATAACTCCAGCCTGTGTCAAGTTGGCACACAAAACCAGCCAGTACAGATAGTATCCCAGGATGTCGGTGACTTTGGAAAGGCAAGCATTGAGCTCCCTCCATGCTCACTCTAACAAGAGCTGCGCTTTTAGATTAGCCCACCTTCTAGGGAACATAACTAAAGTTACAAGACCGATACAGGTTAGACGTTTGGATGTGACCTTTGAAGGATGAATAGACATGTGGAGATGTTCGGAGCTCACAGAAAAGGCTAGATAGATTTTTCAAGTCTTATCATTTTATGGCTATCGGCACACTGACAACCTTCTGTTTCTCATCTCTGGCTAGGCCTTTATGAACCTTCTCTATGATGGTCCCCAGACGTCTTTACCTGAAGACAGACACAGCCCATAAAATCTCTTTCCACGCCAAACCTGATACGGTCTAGGATAGCAGGTGTGACTTTCAAGGCTTGGTAGCAAAAGTATCGTGGCTTCCCAGTGGGTTGCTCGAATAATTTGTTCTCAGGAAGTGACCTGTAATTTTGAAGGACACTCAAACAGGCCTGTGCAGAGGCCTGTGTGCAGAGGAGTAAAGACAACAGCTAAAAAGGGTCCCTCTTGGAAATGTACATGTAGTCAGGCATGCAGATGACTACAGCCTATGTCTTTGTTGGTGTTGCCCAATGAATGGCCATTGAGCCCCACCCAGTACTCAACATCTCAATTTCTAACTCATGGAAACTACTGGAGATGATAAATTTTCGGTATACTCTTACAACCACTAAGCTTTGGAATAATTGATTATTGCATATATCTGATATAGACTATATCTAGAAAACTAAGCATAAGCCTCTATGTTGGTGGGAGGAGTTTGCCATTAAGAAGCTACATTTAGAGAATCCAGTGTTGCCAAACCCTGGCTCACAAATATTGGAATCTCTTGAGAGAACTTTTGAAAATATATATTCCTGGGCCCTGCCAAAGGAAATTTTGATTCATGAAGCTTGAACCCTATGAATATACATCTTTTAAACTCCTTAGTAGCTTTTGATGAATAGACAATTTAGAAACTCAAATAGCATCCTGATTATCTGTATCAGGGCTGAGATGGGAAGTGATCTATTAAGGCAGGAAGGCAAAGCATGGACAGAAGAAAGAGCAAATCTCAAAGGTCCCAGCATTGAATTTGCGACTCTGGTCTCACGGTTGTGGACTTACAGAAAAACTGTGATATGAAAGCTGGAGTAAGGCAACTAGGGGGCAATTTATTTCAGGTGTGGAGACAGAGCACAGCCCGTTTCCTCTGAGGATGCATTGGGTGGGCAGCAGCAGACAGGCAGGCAGGCTCCACTGCCTCTGTGGCTGGACTAACCACACCATCTCTGCACAAATGCACATAATAGCATTGTAATGAGCCTGCTGTGCTTTTAAAGTTGCAATGAGAGAAGATGGCTGTTCTGTTTAGGATGAACTTCCATCTGCCAGTCCCAGCCAAACACCATAGTCCAGTAACAACTGGGATTGCTGCGCCCATGTTTGCATGTATGAGAGAGAGAGAGAGAGAGAGAGAGAGAGAGAGAGAGAGAGAGAGAGAGAGAGAGAGAGAATATAATGGATATGACAAGCAAGGGTTTCCCTGGAGGACCAAAGACATGGTCATGTGCTTATGAAATATGTGAGCCTACACATCTGTTTGTATGATTAGCATTATAACATGTTCTGCAGAAAGCCTGCATGGTTTGGAGGAGCACGATGTATCTTTGATGTTATGCATTTTTTTTTGTCCATTCTTGGGGCTATGAATGGTGACTTACAAAGATGATGTCCCCTATTTGATCTGAATGAGGCCTCACATGGATCCCTCAATCTGGTGACTTGGTAAATATTTTTTGTGTTCCAGTCACAATGAGCACTGAGAGTTTTATGCAGATCAAAGGACTTCCACGGTACTTGTGAAAAAAAATGTTGTAGCCAAGTAGGTGTCTTGACAATACTGGAGAAAGGTGTAGGGAACAGAAGATGATCACCTGCCAAGACAAGCTGCCCTCCCATTTCTCTCAGTTTCCTAACTTTGGCTTCTGGCTGCTCTCCATGTGGGGCTGCTTGCCAGGTGGGGTAGGGATGGGCTACTTTAAGCAGAGCTGTGCAATGTTGGCGACTTGGCTACACATCAGCATTTAATGCTCTAGTTCTAGGGACTAATTGCTAGTGACTCCAGCGACTGCCTCTTTTTCCTGCCTCCCGAAGCTTCTGATGTATGGACTTCTAGCATAGTTATTTATCATGTTATACTAAAGAAATTTGTTAGAGTGCCTGATTCCCTTGCCCCTTTGTCCTCAGCTCTTTGTGACAGTCACTCTGCCTTCTTTACCCTGATAATCTCAGGCCCTGGTTCTGTACCTGAAATATAAGTGACGATGTGAGTAGTTTTGCTCATGACAGTAAATGTTTTCCCCCCACCATGTTAGATCATGGTGAGCATGATGGAGAGGGCTAAACAGAGACGCAATTATTCTAAGCAAATGAATCCCATACAGAGCAAAGGGAGCAACTGAGCAATAAGAATAAAGATATGTACTATTAGGAAGGATTATGAATGTGGCCAAATGTTTCTTTCAATTCTAAAGCATTTTCCCTTCACCTCACCTTCTTTCTAAAGTCTTTACTCAGCAGACTATTGAAAACTCCAGATTTTAACTCTGGCTACCAGAAAGTATTCCTGTTTAGTGTCACCAGTTCCAGAAGAGGCAGAGGTCCCAGCCCTGACTTTTAGCTTGTGCTAGAAGGCAAAGACAACCCCAAGTCACACCCTAACTGGGTCTGTTCTATTTGGCATCCAGGAGCACTCAACATTTTGCATGGTGTGAGACCACTGCCACTGTATTCTGATGTTTCCTGGTTTTTCTACTACATATGGAGCAGTGAGCTCTTGTTCTAATCAAGGATAGTAGCAATAGTTACCCTCATTTGAATTATAAAGTTACTATGAAGCCAGAGCCAAGTGTTGAACATTCTCCCTTGTAATCTGAAACTCAGAATAGTTCAATAAGTTATCCAAGGTCACATGACTTCTGAAGTCAGGAAACAGCACAGCAGGCTTGGGAGAAACACAGACAATAGCTTAATACCATGGTCAGAGGTAGCTCACTCATTCAACAATAAGGACAACAATAGCTGTCCCCTGACTTATGATGACCCCCAAGAGTGTTTCAGTCTCTGACAGGATGTGCATAGCAGGCATTCAGGAAGTGCATCTTACAGTCTCTCCTCTTCTGATTCTATCTTGAGTTCAGGTATCCTGACAAAGGGGAAGCACAATTATGTAATTTCTGATCAGAACTGTGAGAGCTGTGAGTTCCCCTTGTCACCTCTGTATCTCATTGTCTCTAGAGGAGCACAAAGGAAAAGCTAGTATTCACTGTTCTTTAAAGAAAATGTCCCTCACAACAGTTAATGTTCCCCACCCCCCATTAGATCATTTTGGGCATGACAAGAGAGAGCCATATAGAGAAGCAATTATTCTAAGCAAACGAATCCCACACAGATTCAAAGGGAGCGATTACAATGAGAACAGAGACATACATTATTAGAAAATTAAAGTCAAAATCAAATAAGGATTGGGAACTCTGAGTCTCAAATATTTAATTGTCATAATTGCCTAATTAAGGATGGTTTTTAAAGCACCCCCCCCCTTACCCATGAGTACTAGGAATGCTCTATTTCCAGGAAGACAATCGCAGCACTTAGACTTATCATAACGTGAAGGTTGACCCCTGGCAAACCTCCCTGAAAGAAAAGCTATGCTGTCTCTTCATTCATTTTCTCATTTGGCAAACACAGAGTGTCTACTACTATACACCATTTCTTAGGCAGCTCAAGGGACTATACTCTCAAAGTCAATGAGTTAAGAGGAGGTCTCTGGAATCAAGGTGAACTGACCTGTGTTACTCAAAGACTACTTATTCATGACTTACCAAATCAGGAGGGAGCCCAATGGTAACCTATACATGAAGTTGGGTCATGGCCAGAAGGTGGGTTAGGCTATAGAGAATAGCAAGGGCATAACCCCAGTGAGTCACACAGCAGAGAAAAGTGAAAAAACAGAATATATAATTAAAAGAAGCAGAATGTGTAAATGCAGACATTTCCAAGGATACCTCTATTATGCTCAGTGCTGTCTGTCCTTCTTCCTAGGCAGGCTTTAGAGGACAAGCATTTCTATTTGACTTGCTGTGCGCTCAGTGCTCAGCACATAACAGAGGCTTTAAAACACGACCTTTCTTTAAGATAGATATTGGTTCAAGTTTGGAGGACCTTGACAGCACTCAGACAAGTTGGGTACCTACTATGCCCACCACATAGTAAATGCTCTCTAAAGTGTCTCGAGTGAATGAATGTGTCCTTCCTGAATGAATGAATGGTAAGCACTGTTGTACATTCTGGAATAGAAAGATGATTAATGTGTGGCTCTTGCCCTTGAATAGCTTTGAGATAAATGAGGGACATAGATTTTGGACCAGTTAATGAGAACCAAACCTGCCCTGAGATGAGTCATTCCATTTATCAAGCGTGAGAGCTGGCATCTCATTTTCATTAATGTAGGTGCTGCTGTCAGGATCATTTTTGTGGGTCTAGAGACTTTCTTTCCCCAACCTGAGTGTCAACTTTTTGAAAACAGAGGCCTGTAAAGTAGTAGACCATCAGTTTGCCTTTGTAGGATGAAGGCATAAATGAAAGGACAATGGAATGTTCTTGAAGTCGAAGACTTGTCTAATGTTTTTTTCATATTATATTGTCCTGGCATCTGTGTACATATACATGTGTGTGTGTGTGTGTGTGTGTGTGTGTGTGTGTGTGTGTGTATTGTCAGAGTATCTGTATCCATATTTGTCTCCCAGTTGACAAATGCTTTTTCACTGACAATACAGACACTTCGAAATATTCCTTTGGACGGATTTCAATAGATCTACTGTAAAGCCTGTACCAGATACTACACAAGGAAGCAAGGTAGCATACAACTTTATCTCTATTCTCAAAAGCTTTAATTAAATTGTGGGGATAAAGGCTAGCCCCCATTGAAACAACTCATCTACATATCAAAAGAAAATGCCAGATATCATTGACGACGGCACCAACCCTATGGTGGTTCATCACATCTTCCCTATCCTTAAGTAGTATTGTTGTACTAGAAGAGTTGTTTAGTTTGAAAACAAAGATGTATTGGGGTGGACCTACCTTCCTACCACTCTGATTAAAATCTGAAAACACTAAAGGCCAAGACTGTTTTAAAGAAGCTTGGAAAAAAAAAAAAAAGAAGCTTGGGCAGCGTGGGAAACAGACTACATGGGATGTCTGTGCACTGACCCTGTGGGGTCAGAGGTGGGTCAGAGAGACCTCATTTGAGAGGGACACTTGAAGAGTGTCTTGATGGGTGGGTGGAATTCTATGCCAGGCTAGGGAAAGTGAAGAATTATGCTAGGTTTAGACACATGCCTTATCTCAGGGCAATATCACAATTGAAGGAGACTAGTCCATTTGCCTAGAGAAAACTGAGATTTGGAGAAGTTAGTTCATTTTCTCACAAATACTCTGCCACAAAGTGGTCAAGCCAAGCTCATTTTTTTCTTCACCCAATTCCACACAGAGGAGAAGCTAGGATCCTAGAGTTGGAACATAAGCTTGAACTCCCTGGATTCAATGAGGTAGGTCATATATCGAGATGAGACTGCAAGCCTTTTTTAATTTACTAGATGTTGCATTTGCATTCATTTGGCTGAATCCTGTAGCTATTTTTGCTTCATTTTCAAAGTGAAATCTCTGCAGGGTGAAGAACCAGTCATGTGACTGACAATTGGATATATAACTTCAGTTATATCCAAAGCACAGGTCAGATATTTACAGTTTCTGTCTTCTATAATATAAAAAAGACTCTTTGAATTGAAGCTAAGAGAAAAACAGTAGAAAAATAAGTGTACTTGGAGAAAATAGTAATCCCCTTCTCCAAAAAGTATAAAAAGCACTGCTTTAGCTTTTAATAATCCAATCATTCTGACAAAGAGCTCCTTGTAAACTAGGCCTGGTGGCACTTGGCTATGACCATGGCACTCTTCCAGCTGAAGAAGAATCTTCAAGTTTGAGGTCAGCTTGGGATACACTATAAGATCCTACCTCAGAATTAAAAACACACACACACACACACACACACACACACACACAAACAAAACTCAAAGGAACTCATATTTTCTATAACTCCTACAAAATCCTTGACGAATTTGAGCACATGTAAACACAGCAACTGGAAAACATGTACACTCTTTTGTCTCTTTAGTCCTGCTACGAAGAAACCATTGTAAGGAGAGCACTCACAGCTACAAAGCTAACCTCTGACATTTTCTCGAGATTAGCTCTGGTGACAAACATGACACAAATTACTCTGAGAGAGAATGTAGAGTAGATATAGAGTCAAGCTTTAAAAGAAGAATCCATGTCTTTCAAAGTAGATATAGACATGCTGAATAATTTACTTCATTGCAGGATCCAAGCAAACACTTGAGAGCTTCAATAAATAAACATAATGGGCTCCCTTTAAAAATGTATTGGTTGGCAATTTATTTACTCATGTATATGCACCTTATGGTATGTGACATACAAAGAACATTCTTCTCTACAAGGAAAAGTACTCCATTGTAGGATTTAATAGAGCTGGCAGCTAGAGACAAAACTAACCTCTGTTTCGTACTTTCTGTAGTCTTCCATATCCATCTTTCTCTTACATCTTTCTTTTTCCTGTTTCTTTTCACCTTCCTTCTTCTATTTTTTCCTCCCTTCTGTACCCTTTCTTTTTTTTCTTTTCATTTTGCACTCTAATTAATCCATTTTTGCCTCAATAAAGGTCAATAAATTGGGTCTAGAGAGCTCTTGGTAGCATGAGTGAACATATGTTTGGGGAAGCACAATACGGTAAGTGAATATAAGAGATAATACATATTAAATCATGCAAAATTCATGGCAGTACAGAAGACTTTCGGTAAACTCAGTAGAAAATGTATAGCCAAAGTTTTTTTATAAAAAAAAGAATAGCCCAGTAGTCTTACTTTGGGTAAGAATCCTACATGATGGGAAGAAAGGTCAACACCCCTCCCAAAACAGAAAAGAAGTTTTGTACTTGGGAGACAGAGGCAGGTGGATTTCTGAGTTTGAGGCCAGCCTGGTCTACAGAGTGAATTCTAGGACAGCCAGGGCTATACAGAGAAACCCTGTCTCGAAAAACCACAAAAACAAAACAAAACAAAACAAAACAAACAAATAAAAAGTCTTCATTATGACATTATTTATTAAAAAGCAATATCATTCTATTCTTGGCTGCAACCTAGAGAAGTAATGATGTTTCTATTCAACTCAATCAGTACAGAGCCTCCAGAAATGCCCCTGAGAGAATTAAGAAATAGCCAAGGCCTCAGGTCAACAAAGAAACAATTATGCCAGAAACCAAGTCAACAAATCATGTAGAGGTGACTTGCAATGAACAGGATTATTTTTGACTTGCTTCTATTTTATTTTCCACTTTTTGAAAACCTACTATGTGGGGATTTGCTACATACTTAGTATGTGCTTTAGCATAGGTGATCTTATTTAAGCCTCCCAGGAATTCCAAAAGCTTAATTAAGTTATCATAGAAATCCTTCTGTTAAATGTCACAAAAATGGAGTTCCAAGAAAGGAATTGAGGTGCTTAAGATACACAAGCGCCTAAGTCTAGAGACACAGTCTCTCAGTCAATTACTTTTTCCAGGATAGCTCAGCTGACTTGGTGTGAATTTATGTATTGGCACATACAGTATTCAAATCTCAGAATCTCCCTCATATGAAAGTAGAGGAGGTACTTATTCCTAGGTTACTGTGTCATTTATTTCTCAGTAGGAAAAGGCTGTACACCACAGAGAGTAGAACAGCAGTGACTAACATCGTGACATCAGGACAAAGGCTTCTCACTGTGACTTTTCTAAAAGGCAGATGAGGACCATATGGCACCTACAATATTAACCAAATTGCATGTTTTGACCATTTAAACGAGGTCAGACTCAGCTATGTGGAGAAATGTCACATACAAAATACTGTCCTTACCTCTGATGCGATTTTACCTAGTCCGATGCTGCCACTAAAGAGAAATGACCATGATTATTTATCACATAGCAGTTTCCAAAACATGACTGCACACATTTTGATTCTCACCACATCTGTCAGCTAGACTAAACAAACTTCAGTTGCCTTACTTGACTGCTGAGAGTGCTGGTCTAATGAGACGTCTATGGTGGAGCCATAAATGGGTACCTCTGTGTTGAAAAGTCAGTTGAGTACACAAGACAGCAACTTGAAAACATGTATAAACTTTAAGCCTCTAATCCCACTCAGGTTGAATTATCATCTGAAAAGAATCCAAAACCACGTGAAATGTTGTATGCCCAGACATGTAAATAATATGCATAATAACTGCAAACTGTCAATATATCTAGCAGTACAACAAAGATTAAGGAAAATGTTACATATTCAACTTATACTCTCTATCTGAGCAAATAAGATAGTTTCTAAGTAAAATGTTTGTCTGTATGTATTTAAATGTGTATGTATATGTACACTTGCTATCGTTTATGTGCACCCATACGTTCATGAGCCTATGGAAGTCAGATGAGTCTGTCAGGTCCTTTGGATCTGGAGTTAGAGGCAGCAACAGGCTCCCTGATGTGGGCGTTGATATCTGAACTGTTATTCTGTGGAAGAATTGCAAGTGTTATTAACTGCTGTGCCACTTCTCCAGCACAAGAGGAAAGAGTTTAGCCTATAGTTGTACACTTTCCACTAAAAACTTAGCAGCAGATTGTACATGGTAATGACAGAACACCTGTCAGAGAAAGTCATCACACATTCAAGTAGAAAGCAGGAGGAGGAATTGGAGGAGAAGCAAGGGGGAGAGGGAGGGGAAAGGGGGAAGGGGGAGAGGAAGTGGGAGAGAGAATCTTATGGTTCTGAGAGAATGCTATATTTGATCCAAGATTGCCTACAAGGTCCCACTTCTTAAAGTTTCCAAAGAAATCTCCTACCATCTCTACCTTGAAGACCAGGACCCCCAATTAGTGTGGAACACCTGAGTTACATCCAAGCCATATATATACTCTAAGAGATAGCAGGCACAAATTCTATTATTAAGGCTCTGCTTTCCTGATCAAATTCCTTCTGTAGTAAACTTGGCTCAACCCAGAGAACACAGATTGACAATATATCGTTGCAATAACATGAGGTTTATTGATCCACGAATGTGAGGTTGACCCCCCCCCCCCATGAGTCTTTCTCTTAATATCACATTAAGAGTTAGGATTTTAACATGTGTTTGGAGTGACACAAGTACTTAGCCTGTAGCCTCTAGTAAGCTCTTTGTTATTGTTAGCTATCAGAGAGGCATCAGAGCACCATGAGTGAGTATGGGCCCAGAATCTCGAAAGCCTAAGTTTGCAGACATGTCCATGTACACACAACTTGTTTTGTGTGTATATAAGTGTGTGTGTTATACTTTGCTCTAACCTGACTCCCTATAGCCCTACCCGTCCTCTCTTTCCTGTCTTGATAGTTCTCCTTTTCCATTCATGACATAAATATGAACCATTACTCTTTCTTGCTTTCCCCTCACCCCACGCTTAAGAAGTTTTCCACTCCACCATAATCTCCTTAGGACTTTCAAGTCCTCCATATATACTTAAATCTAGATCCCATATACGAGAAATGATTTGTTGTATTTGCTTTGTTTTAAAGAAAAACAAACATCCAAACGTCTTTATTTTCTCTTTTCATTTTAAGTTAACTTTTAGGTTAGCTTACAAAGTATTACTTTGCATCACAGTCTTTTTTGTGCATTTATGTCATGTGTTCTCATTCATATCACTTCCCAGTGCCATCTCCTATAACCGTTCCTTCACCCTAGATGATCCCCTCTCTCCCATCTTGTGCTTTCATGTGGCATTTATTCGGTTACCTTGATTTGCTTTCCTTCACCTAAGATAGTCTCTCCTTTCACCTTCCCCTTTATATTTTTATTATCTACATATACACAATATATAGATACAGACAAATCTAACTTAAATACAGGTTTTGTATATAAGAAAACAACTAAGACTATTTGTCTTTCTGGGTTTGATTCATTCCTCTTGATTTAACAGTCTCCAGTTCCATCCATTTTTCTGTGAGCATCATATCTTCATTTTTCTCTGCAGGTGAATAAAATTCTGTAGTATACATACCACATTTTCTTTATCCGTTAAGCTGTTGATGAATATCTAGGCTGGTCCTGTCTCTTGCTTACGGTATATGATGCTGCAATAAGCATGAATTGTTGTAGAAACATATGCAGCTTCATTTGAGTTATTCAAGGAATCTTTATACTGACTTCCACAGTGGCTGCACCAATTAATAGTTCCACTAGCAGAGAATAAGTTCTCCTCATTCCCCACGGCCTTACTGGCATTGGTTGTCATTTGTGTTCTTGATATTAAATGTATTAATCTATCTATCTATCTATCTATCTATCTATCTATCTATCTATCTA
>JADRCD010180420.1:0-17747 GCA_019843815.1 Montemys delectorum
TGGGTTTCTCTGTCATTGCTGCGAGACACAGCAGAGTGTCTGGTACCCTGGCTCTTATAGTCGTGGTAGATGTTCCTTGAGCATTGAGTTTCAGCAGTTGTGTTGTAGATGTATCCATTGGGTTTGGGTAATCTATGATCAGTTTTATCCAGAAAATTTTCTTAATTAACCTAAGAGGCATGCAACTACCCATGTGGTTTATGAGGTTAAATAAGATGGAGTTTAGAATATATGTACGATCTTTAGACAACTTTTATAAAAAGGTGGCCAGCCACCATATACACTCTTTGTTCTATATGATGTATAGGGATCCGAAATATGTACCTCAGAAAGTAAAAAGAGCAGGATGAATAGTTTCTACTTTGGACATTTGTAGTAAGTTGGATGGGCAAGATATGAACATTCAAAGGTGTTATAACATACATGGTATGAGAAAGATTGATATAAGGCATGCTAGTCACACCTGGAGTGAGGACAAATGAGAGAAGACTGCTTGAGTGTCTTAGGAAGGCCAGTCCTTCTACCCATGTTAAGAAAGGATGACCAGGGAGAACAGAGGGCAATGCACAGAGAATCTGCAAGCCTGGGAGACTAAGGGGTAGGCACATGAGGGACAGAAGATATGACACACTAGGATTACTGGTTTTGATAGATTTGGTTCTGCAGTAGCTAGCATATGGAAAACTCTAGAAAGTGGGCAGGAGGGTAAGCCAAGAATTTAGAGATAAGAATGACTATAGGGATTAGGGTATTATTAATAGGGTCACTACTAAAGCCACAGATGTAGATAAGATTGCTCAGGTTAATAATAAGAGAGCAGCCTGGCGTATGTCTATCCTGAGAGCATAGGGAACGAACATCCGAGGAAGCATTGGAGTCATCTAAACCAAAAGCCTCTAGTGAAGAGATGGCTCAGTAGTTAAGTGTACACAGTCTTACAGGGGACTTGAGCTCACGTTCCAACAACCATGTTAACAGGCTCATAACTACTGGTAACTCCAGGTCCAGGGGATGCAGTGTCCCTTTATGGCCTCCATGGGACCTGAACCCACATGCATACACTTAATTAAAGTAAATCAAATCTTTAAATGGAACCAAACAGGGAAATGTGTGATCTGCTAGAGATTTGGGCCATGGAACTAGGAGATTACAGATGGTCAGCAAAGCCATTGGGGCAGATATCTTTGCCCCTAGCATAGCCAACTACCATTAAGCTCACTCTGTCTCTTTGTATTTACGTTTGTGGTCCAAGTATATTTGAATGCCAACTAAGATATTCATGAAATCTGGCAGGTTTATCTAGAGAGGTTTAGACAGAAGGGCAAGACAGATCAATTCATGCAGCTGAGACCAGCTGGCAAAACCGTTCAAAGCCATGATGGTGTTTGTCCTGTGACATGCCAATGTATTTAAAGCTAAGATTTAAACTGAGAGCAACTTTATTATTAGAAAGTGAGACTAAATCCTGTCAATCATGTAGACACACAGTGACAGTGAGTGCAGGTCCAAGAAGCCATCAAGCAGTCAAGCTCGGTGGTTTAACTGTTCTGGGATTGTTTGCAAATGCCCTCTGCTGCTCTCTCTCCCCGCTTCGCATCTGCTAGTGCTTATACATAGAACCTGAAAGACCAAACCTTAAGCAAAATGACCAGGGGAGCACCGTGTCACCACAGTGAGAATATTTGTCTGTGAGTATCGTAAGTCATCTGAGGCCAATTTAGATATTTATACATCTTTGTTCTTTTTGTTGGCTGTCAATGTCTTCTAAAATTTAGAAGTTCATTGTCTCTTCCTTGATAAGTCTGCTATCTCAAGGCATGTTTCAATTAAAGCAGGTTATTCTCCTGTAAGTCTAGCCTGTTATTTAAACGGTAAAAACAAAAATCACGTGCAGTGACAGACTGATCAAATTTCTAGTCTTGTGTATTTGTCGTCTGACGTTTAAGTTCCTTGCACATGAGAGGGAAATACCCAAATGGTGTTCCAGCCTTGTACACACCTTGACTGCTTCTTACTTTATCAAAGGGAAAGTGTATGTCTGGAACAAAACTAAACAGTAATAGTGGAAACATATGTCTTCAAGGGTGGAGTGGGGATTATGCAACAGTTACGCTTTACCTAAAAACAGAGATCTGTTTTAAGAGACGTCATGAGGTGAGCTCATCATTGTGTAAGCAGGAGAGAGTGTCCTATATCCAGATGGCATAGGTCCATTTCTTAACCTGGCTGCTTGATGTAATCATGAGTTGCAGAAAACATGACATCTGGGAGTCTCCTGCAGGAACCGCATAATGCCCTATTTTATGGTCATGTTACAGTCCTGTTGAGGTAACACAATGATTAAAAGCATAGGACCATTAGTATGTAAGCCAGCAGCATGTTTTTTCTCATCAAGTACTATACTTAGCTGCATGTGTGTGTATGTGTGTGTGCGCGCACGTGTGTGTGATAGTATGAGAGTGGGGTATATATGTGTGTTATTGCTAGTATGTGGGTTTAAGCCTGAGAGTGATGTCACATGTCTTTTCTTGCTGACTGTCCACCTTTGCCTGTTGGAATAGGGCTCCTCACTGATGGTGAAGCTCACCATTTTGCCCAGATTAACTGGTTACTGAGCTTCAGGGTCCACATACCTCTCCACCTTAGTGCCAGAGTTAATAGACGCATGCCACTGTGCCTGGTCTCTCAAATGTGAGCGCTGAGAAACATATGCTTGCCACAGCAGGCATACCAGCTGCTGAGCCAGCTCCTCAGCCATGCGTGTGCTTCCCTTTTAGTCACTCTGAAGACTTTTACTTTTGTGAATTTTCTCCCATGCTCTATACCTTTATATTACTAGCTGCGTTATTGTTTTCATCACCACCACGATATGATTAATTCATCAAGCTGTAACATGTCGGTGGGATAGCAGTAAATGATGGGAATTTTTCATCTCTCTTATAATCTTCTGGGACCATATGTGTGTGGGTGTGTGTGTGTGTGTGTGTGTGTGTGTGTGTGTTGAACATACATATGTTGAACAAAATGTTATTATATAGCACATGACCAGATATATTTTAAGTATATGTATATATATGTATATATATTCTATATTCTAGAGTATAAAGTGAATTGTCTAAATATAGTAGTGATATTATCTAAGTGGAAATATATTAAGGTAAATTACAGGTAATATAGCAACCATATTATGTTGCTTTTATGGGAATAAGATAAAAGTTACCACGGTAGGCTGAATAATGAAGCCTAAAGATGTCCATGTCCTCATCTCTAGAATGTGAATTTATTACCTTATAGCAGAAGGAAACTAGGAATGGGGGGGGTATTCCATGTTGTATGGATGGACTCTAAAGATCATCTCAAGGAACAGGGAGTCAGAGGCAGATAGACGCTGGTGGGAGTGATAGAAACAGCCTGGAGAGGAGAAGAATAGGGAAAACCCATAGAAGACAAGAAGGACTAGAATTTGAAATAGTGAAGGCAATGCATTTTGTCCTCAGAGCCTCTAGAAAAAAATGTGGTCTTTCTATACCTTGGACACTGATTGCAGATTTCTAACTCCTGAAACTGTGAGGTAATGGATAGGTAGTGTTTTAAGCCTCTACATTTGAGGCAATTCATTATAGTAGCCCCAGGAAAGGAATACAGCCATCAATACTAATGTCAGCAGCATCATGGTCCAACTCCTAGACATTCCCATGAGAACTGTTCTGAAAACTCACACTGTATGTGGCTGACATCTCTTGGCTCTACGCTGAGACCATGAAGAATGAAGTACACATAGTAAAGGTGTTAGATTGTCGCTGGGAACAGAGTCAAAATCAGCTATTGAATCCGTAAAAGTAAATGATTTCCTTGTCTCTCACCAAACAAAATGCAACTAGATCACCATTTGAATGGAAGTTGAATACAATGAAGCCATGTTTTGTTCCATTCAGCCCTCTGGGATTTTATTCTGGCCCAGAACCAGAAGTTTTGTGGCACTACTCCCACAAATGTTTGCTTGATAGCATGTAACTTACTCATTGACTCTACACCTAAGCAAGTTGGCTACTCTATCAAACACGCATTAGGCTGTCTTAGTCCCCATTAGAGAGTGTTAACAATAAAATGGGATATTCAGAGGAATGTAGCACCAGAAGGGGAAGGGATTTTCAGACACTGAAAGCAGTTGATTATCAGGTTAGAGAGGGAAAAACTGCCTCGGCTTCTACTCAGTGCCAAAGAAGAGAGAAGTAGAAAGCAAAAGAGCCTTTGTTTGTAGGGTCTGCCAGCTTGAATTTTTGGAAACAGAATTACTGTTAACAAATTACAAACTTCACGGTAGCTTGAGAGAATTGTTAAAAGCTGACTTTTATCCCACATGTATTTTCCACTGGAACTATTAAGGAAGTTATACAGAAATATAAATTTATTATTTGCTCATTGGGAAGCAATAAATGACAGTGGCTACTTGCAGCAGCAGATTGTTATGATCAAGGAATCAATGCCCAAGTAACAGACCAACCTGATTTTCTAGAAGTCTTTAGACAACTGCCTTCTACTGGCATGAACAATGTAATGTACTACCAAGGCGGATAAAAATGGAAAATTTCCTTCGCATGTCAACGAGCTGTGCCCGCAAAGCAGTACAAAGTGGTTTCTGAATAGTCAGGCTGGTCACTGGTCTGATAAAATGTACCGTTTGTCCACTGAATCAACATCTTAGTACAATACTGGCTTCTTTATTCCAGTGGGCAGAAAAATTTCACTGTCTACTCTCAAAATTTACAAGGCCCCTTTCCCCCAGTGTTTAATTAGTAATAGTGTTATCAGAAAGCAGGAAGTAAAGTAGAAAAGAAACAGAGGAAAAAATGATACTTTAAATAAAAAAAAATCTTGGGATAGTATAGGTTAATTGAAATTTGAACATTTTCATATGGTTATACAATTGCCTAGAAATTGAAAAACAGAAACAAAAACCAGGAAGCCTTACAAAGGTAAATTATTTCCTCTCTCAACTCCTCTACAGCCAGTGCTCTCAGCCTAGGAAGTAACTGTTGGCCCTCAGCTGAATGCTAGCTGGGGTCTGCGTTTGGTTTCTCTATGTAAACTGGGTCTCCAGGGTTCTCAGACAAGGCTCCCCTCTTGTAAGAAGAGAAGGTTTTGTTTGAACTAGAATTTCTGGCTCTGGTTTGCCTTATTGATTTTAGCCCTTTCTCTTTTAGTGAGTGATAGAAAATGCCCCAGGGGGAGAGAAGCTCAATAGCAAAATGACAAAGGTGGAGTCGAGATAAAAATAAAACAGTTCCTGTTCTCACTGAACCCAGCCTGGGCTCAGGTTGTTCCTTCTTCTGTACCGTTCACTTTGCAGGGCCAGCAACCCTGAGCCAATCTTCCAGAACAGCTTGATACATTTTCCCTTTCATAATGGGCTTCTTAGTTACTTTTTCTAAATATGACATTCATATCCCTTCCTAGACAGAAAACTCTCTGTTTTATAAATGAGGACATTGTTGTTACCTATGTGGTGCCCTAGAAAACGTGGGTGGCAAGAACGCAAACAGAAAGGGCAAGTGGGAGTCAGAAACTCCCTTCTTGAAATTTAGCTTAGTGCCCTACATCTCCTAAATGTTTACTTTTTGCTGAAGTGGGTATCTTAATCTCATGGTAGATAACCATATTGGGTGTGTAAACAAATTGTGTTCACCTGGGCTAATGCTATTGCTTGTTTCAAAAGTTGAATGGGAGGAGGTTATGTAAATGTAAACCTCAGGAACAGTGAAAGGTCTTAATAATGGTCAAACTCTCCCGAATCAAAGAGCAGAAATGCCCTCAAGAAGTTCTGAATGCAGGTTGCGAAAGTGGATCAGTGGACATAATGCTTGCTTTGTCAGCATGATGACCTAGACTTGCTTCCCAGTGCTAAGAGCCAGAGCCAGGGGGCTCCCTGGGATTCACTGACCAGGTAGCCTAACCTGATTGTCTAGTACCAGGCCAAAGAGAGACCTAGGTAAAAAAAAAAAAAAATGCATAGCACACCCAAGGAATAGCACCACTCTGGTTTCCACAGGCACATGTACTCACATGCACACTTATCTGTACACACACACACACACACACACACACACACACACACATGAAACCTATAGGTTGCACTCTGTTGTCTTTGGGGGTTTATTTAATATGTGAGTTCTCAAACTCTGGGTAGCTATCGTACCTGCATGCTCAGCTGCTCCACTAAGGATAGATGCCATTTTTGAGAGTTTGTTTATTCTTTCACTTACTCATCCGTCCGTTCATCCATTTCATATACTGACTTCTAATTCTTATTTTGAACAAGTCGTACATATAGTATAAAGAATTACTATAGGTCCTTTATCTATAGTTGCTAAATGTTAATTTCACCAAATTTTAAAAATCAGTGTATGTATGTATGTATATATGTATGAACCCAGCCATGTTACTTTCATAAGACATTTCATAGTGATTGAATATACAGTATTTTTACTTCTTCTCTTAAATACTTCAGTATTTTTTATTACAAACAAGCATAATATAATCTGATATCAGACAATTATCATTGATATTATACATTTTAATCTATGTACACAATTAAAATGTTGTCAATTCTTCTATTCTTTTTAATAAAAAATTATGTTTATGGGTATTTTGCTGTATCTGTACCATGTGTGTACCTGGTACCTGTACAGAAGAGGTAGTAGGTATAGATATTTGTGAGCCACCATGTAGGTGCTGGGAGTTAAACCCAAGTCCTCTACAAGACCTACAGTGCTCTTACCCACTGAACTATCTCTCCAACCTCAATTCTTTCTAATTTTTAAAGGCCTTTTTTTCGCTTGTTTTGTTTGTTGGGTTTTTCATTTGTTTGTTTGTTTTTGCTTTCTTGAGTTATAGTTTTTCTGTGTAACAGCTCTGGCTGTCAAGGAACTCAGTTTGTAAACCAGGCTAACCTGGAAACTCACAGAGATCCACCTGCCTCTGCCTCCCGAGTGCTGCAATGAAAGATACAGTCACTTCCTGTCTGGGTTTTTGTTGTCGTTTTGTTTCATTTTTATTCCTTAGTAGAAAATTATTTACATACACTAAAACTCATACCAGTTCTATGCTCAGGAGGCTCCTGTCAGCCTGGGCTGAACATGCGTTCCTGGCCTCAAGGAGTAGGGCAGTCTTAGTGCCTGCTCCTGGATTTCTTGTGGCAAGTGTGGTCTGTTTCCTCCCGCTCCTTCTGTAACCTGCCGTCTCTGCCTGAGAAGTAAAGGTGTTGGCTTGCCCCTGGCTTAGAAGTGTCTTGCTTTTCCCTGGGTGATAGTGTTTGCACACTTCTGTCCGCTCCCAGTCTCTGTGCTGGAAGCCTCACTCCAAAGTGATGTTATTGGGAGGCTCAGCCTCGGAGATGTGAGTAAGAGGGCAGGGGTCTCAGAAATGAAGGACTGTCCTCAGAATAGACCCAGAGAGCTGCTTTGCCCCTTTCACCATGTGAAGAGACAGCAGAACGATACTATCTGTGAACCAGAAAATGGTCCTCGCCATACAGATTCCTCCCTTGCTTGGATCTTGGACTTTTCAGCCTCCAGAACCCTAAGAAATAGATCACTCTGTGGGTGTAATAGATTACATCCCACAGTGCTTGGTTATAGCAACCTGAGTAGAAAGAGGCAGCAGGGGTGTGGCTTCACTCTCGGGCCTGCACAACAGAAAGCTTTCCCCAGCCTCCCATCTGTCTCTCTCCTGCTCAACCTTCCTGCTTGCCTGTCTTTCTTTTGAGTTTTGGTGGATCCCAGAAGAGCAGTGTGGTGGTCGATGTGATCTCCCCTTATTCCTGTAAGCTCAGAGTCCTATTATCTCACAGTAGCCTGCATGGGCTATTCAAACTCAGTGACAGAATGTTATCTGAATCCTACTTTCCAGATTGTACATAACATCTGATACTCCCATCAGAGAAGGGCGTGTGAGGTCTTGCCTCTTCTTAGGGATCCAGGGTATCCTAGGACACTGAGCAGAACCACAGGTTCATGCAGACTACAAAGAGAATCATGACTTTACTTCCATAGAGGGACCTGGGAGGAGCGCCATACCTTCTTAACAATTATGCAGGGTGATCGTTTGTCAGGCAATATTTCAGATCTCTACAGCAGATATTGTGAAAGATGTCCAATAAAGGTTTATGACTTAACTGCCTTTATAAGAAATGACGCACAGTTTCCCAACAAAGTGAAAAGTCATATCCTATGGAAAAATCTTTGAGAAATCAATTATCACATCAGGGGTAGCCGGATGTCCAGGATGTGCAGGAGCCTACACTGACGTGCTTCCTAATGAAAACACTTTGTCTATAGTTGTTTTAAGAATGACTTTTCACTTTTCTGTACTCTGAAGAAAAACCAGACATCCATTTCACAGTCTTTTGAGCATCGCCGAAGTTGGTTTGTCTCTCCTATGCCCAAGGAAACATTTAGAAAAAAATAACCGTTATTTATTTTCTTATTAGTAATGCAAAAAACTAAGATTCAGATATGTGTGCATTTTTCTTACAATTTTTTTTCTATAAAACAATCATCTGAAAGCTTAAAGCTATTCTTACCACTGATCGGAAAGTTGGCTTTGAAATGTGTATTTAATTGTATTTCCCAATAGACAACCATTCTTGCAGTCTTTCTGATCGATGGTAACGTGGTGACTGATAGGCCTCATTCACTTCTGCTAAACTAAGGCATAGGTTTACTTATTCAAGGCTTTTAGCCAGGTGATCTACTCTGAGAGTTTTAGGAAACCCTCAAGTGTTTGGAAGAAAACTCCTGGTTATGAGGGGAAAAAAAACCAACTTTTATGATATGACACAGCTTCCTTCATTAACAACTATAAATAGAATGCTTACATTAGGAAGCATGTCAGCGTAGGATCCTGGACATCCTGGACATCCAGCTACCCCCTGATTTTGTTGGGAAACTGTGTGTCATTTCTTAAAGGCAGTTAGGTCATAAACCTTTATGGGACATCTTTTGTTATATATGCTGTAGAGATCTGAAATATTGCCTGAGAAACGCTCACCCTGCATGATTGTTGGGAAGGTATGGAGCTCCTCCCAGGCGCCTCTAAGTGTAGAATCTCCACTGCATCCTAGTATCACAGTGTGTTTTACTACCCATCCTCCTTTGGGATAGGGATAAAGCTAAGTATCGGTTTCCTTTGAATGTTCTTCCACAAACTTTTTAACTCTCTTGTAGCTGGACAGGTGTCCTTCTGGATCTCTTGACACAGACACCAGTGAGGCATCACCTCAATATCCAAAAGCTACCATTTTACCAAGTATATCATTGAATAAGGATGCCCTCGTTCACTTTCATAAAACATCAAAGGATGTTGACTCTTACACCATGTCCCAGACTATACATTTATTATATGGATTTTTTTTTCTTTTTAATTAAAACAAAGATGAGTAGAATCTCAGGCAGTTGTCTCTGGGCGTCCTCCAACATCTCTCTGTGGGCTGGCCACCTAATCTACAGCTAGTCAAAGGTTTCTCACCTCTAGATGATGCTGAGATCCACTCTCACTGGAGGCTATTTTCTGATAAGTATGAGATTGGTCTGTGGTCTCTCCATACTTTTTTTTTTTTTTTTTTTATCATGGTGCACGTGTTATTTGGCTGGTACCAGTTTCCATGCAGAGTTTTTGGCCTTTCAGTATTTCCAGATTTCCCAGTGTGAAAAGGGAATGTGCTCTTGATTGTAAACTGAATGAAATGATTGTCAATGACTCCTGATAAGCTGGAACAGGATCCCAGCCTCCAAGGGTGAGTCATTTTAGGTGTGTCCACAGTTTGCAGTGCTACACAGACTTTGTTTCCTGCTAGGCTCAGTGTATTCCAGCATTAGTCTTGGCTCAAGGACACCAAGGTGACATTCAGGGAAAAAGTGGAAAAAGTTCTCAATGGCAAAATGGACGTTTGACCTCTCCCTTCACCCAAGGTTTTCTTTAAGCTAGTCTGAGGTTGGGACTGGCGTTAGAACTTTTACTGTGCCCACTGATGATTCTCTTGCCGATGGTTATGATACTTTTGAGAGCATGACAGAGAGAAATAAAATAGTCGTGAGAGTCCAGTATCTTTTGTACTTTACCATAGACAAATCACTAACTGATCCAGAATTAAGTTGGGATTTGGAACAAACTCCTAGCAGCATAATTACTATGACTTTATGACTTATTCATGATTATTTCTATTTCATATTCTATACCATGATGTTGTTTATGCCCTTGTGTGTGTGTGTGTGTTTTTTTTTTTTTTTGCAAGAGTGTGGGGTGGGGGTAGGAGATCAAAATCAAATCCTGCTTGTGGCTATAAATTATCATAGATGAACCTAGCAGATTATAGTCAACTGTATAAACATGTCCTTCGCCTTGAGAGAGATGCTGTTTTATTTTTTCTCCCCCTTATTAATATGGGCTTTTAGTATACTATAAATATAGAAAAATACAAAGATGAACAGAAACTTTAGCTATTTGTGAACAAGTGTACCCTTACCTTTAGATCTGTCAAGATAGAGATGCCTATACCAAAAGAATGCTAGTAAACAAGGAAGCCTATCTCTCTCTATCTGTATCTATTTGTATATTATCATCCTGGGAAATTAGGTAATTCTGTAAAGCAATTTGGGGGCTGCAAATGAGTTTCTGACTCTAAATATTTTGAGTTATTTTGATGATTAATAAGAACACCTCTTTCTTCTATATCATGTAGGGGGAGCAAGGACCTCAAGGTTTCCCAGGGTCAAAGGGCACAGTGGGCCTTGGCCTCCCTGGACAGAAGGTAAGTGTATCAGAATCTTAAGGAAATTCTTAGGCTCAAGGTCTCAATGGCTTAGCCTTGAGTTGGACAGAGACCTCATGTTTCCTGCCTGTCCTATCACACTAAGAAAGCAACCTGTGATGGAATCCAATGTTCTATGTTTCCTCATCCTTCAAAGGTAGCCAATAAAATAAATCCTTAGGACACACATGTAGGAGACCCTAGAGATCTCAGCACCCTGGTAAATTATCCAACAGTTGAGTTTCCTGAAGGCACCAAGCTCATCAGAAGGTGTCTCAGGACGTCTTAAGCGTAATTGGATTTTTTCCCCCTATATGTATTTATGTCAATAGAATTCCAAGCCTTTAAAGGGATTTTGGCTGGAACAGAGCAAACTGTAGGATTATTATTTTTTTCCTTATTGTTGACAATCTAAGTTTCTCTTTTAACCACATTATGCAGGGAGAGCATGGAGAACGGGGCGATGTGGGGAGGAAAGGTGAAAAGGGAGAAATCGGAGAGCCTGGATCGCCAGGAAAACAGGCAAGACATGATTTTTCCGAGACTCACTGAAGCTTTGGCTTCCTCCTCTCAATGGCGTCCGGCCTAACCTGACTGTTACTCTTTTTTTTTTTTTTCCCAATAAGTAGGGGTTACAAGGACCAAAAGGAGACCTGGGACTTACAGTGAGTATCTATCCTAGATGGTAATTCAGGGGTCCATGATTGCCGAATTATTATATTCATGTTGTGTCTCTAGAACTATGACTGTTTGGATGTTTTGTTCTGTTTAAATGATGGTGCCTGCTGTCAGGCCAGGGTTGACTTGAGCGCATGAGATAATTGCATCTGGACGCAGGGCTGGGGGATAGGGGAATAGTACTAGGAAGCACAGCCCTATGTGAACAAGTGGGGATGCTCCTTTCTGGCCTCTCCTAGAAATGATCGGGTTGCTATATTGGCAACAAGGAACTGATCTGCTTAAGAGAAGTGGCAGAGACCAAATGAGTTTTTATTTCCTGTGGCTTTTTTTCACTGATATCAGGTTGGGGGCTCCTTTTTCTCAAGCTAGTTCCTTAAGGAAGTGCTGCCAAAGCCAAAGCCGTTATCTCAAAGCTGGGGTTATGCTTAGGCATGCATTTTGCCAATCTGTTGAATCTCTACAAATGGTTTTTCTACTGTTTTCATTCACTACTTTTTTTAAAAGATGATTTTTAAAGTTCTAATGGGTAGGAAGGCTCTAGAATTTTCATAGCAAATTCAAATTCTTCCTTTCTAATTTGAAATCATTTCACTCCCTGGAGACCTTTAGTTCTTTTTCCTTTTCCTTCAGTTATCATCTGGGTATGTCTATTTTATGTACAGTGGCAGGAAAATCTGGAAGAGAAGGGAATCTGTCTGGTCATGACCACAGTTTCTCTCTTTGTCCCCTACCAATCAGATCCCCAAAGATGTCTACAGTGAAAGAAGAGCCATGTGTTCAGCAGCTACCTGCTCACAGTAGCAGAGTTGAGACTATATGTGAACTATGGAGGGACCATTCCCCCCTGGTTTAATTCTTGCCTTGCTGTTCTAACATAGGGGTGGGGTAGAACTATTTTCTTCCATTTAGTCACCTGTACTTTCATTTCACCAACATTCCTTGTGTATTTACTGTGGCCAGACTTACAGATAGATATGCACTATGAAATGGGAGGCTGTGGAAAACATGAGATTATATGTCCCTGAATTCGGGAGAAAGAGACATAAGAAGTTCATCTACCATGTGATGAATATTTTGCTAAAAGTATAGGGGGAAGGCAGTCCAGAGGAAACAAAATGATATTAGTAATATTTGGGGCAAGACAGACTATCTCTTGAACAGAAGATTTTGTTTCATAAATTCATTCTTTGACAGCTTCATGCAGGCCAATCTATAGTGGGCTTCAGACACACACACACACACACACACACACACACACACACACACACACATATATATGGTTTCTCTTACCCATTTTCTGTTCAGCTGAATCCCTTCTCCCCAGAAACTCCCCTTCAAACTTCCATGTTGTGTGTGTGCATGTGTGTGTGTGTGTGTATGTGTGTGTGTATGTGTGTGTGTGCATGTGTGTGCATGTGTGTATGTGGTGTGAATTTAATAATGGTTGTTTACATGACCATGGATGGAAAGTTATTTACTGAGTATAGCCTACTTTTCAGATACTTCTGATGGAAAGAGCCACCAATTGTTAATTGCCTGGGCCCCAAAAAGGAGTGAGGCCTCATGTGCCTCTCCCACTGTCTTAGTTAAGGTTTTACTGCTGTGAACAGACACCATGACCAATGCAAGTCTTATAAAGGACAACATTTAATTGGAGCTGGCTTACAGGTTCAGAGGTTCAGTCCACTATCATCAAGTTCGGAGCATGGCAGCATCCAGGCAGGCGTGGTGCAGGAGGAGCTGAGAGTTCTACATCTTCATCTGAAGGCTGCTAGGAGAATACTGGTATCCAGGCAACTAGGATAAGGGTCTTAAAGCCCACACCCAAAGTGACACACCTGCTCCAAAATGGCTATATCTTCTCCAACAGGGCCACACCTTCTAATAGTGCCACTTCCTTGGTTGAGCATATACAAACCATACCCATCCGATAAGTCATGGGCATGTCTTATGCAGGTAGCCACAACTGCATTGAGTTCATGAGTCAAATAACCGTGTTGTGCCCAGATATTTTTTTTTATGGCACATCACCTTATCTTTCAGATATTATATTTTTGCTACTCTGTCTCATGCTATATTATCTAAGCCTTGAGCAAGGAGATATAAATATCCCACTTAGGCCTGGACACTCCAATGTGGCTTATTAGCACTTCAGCCAGTTATGCATTAATTATATGATATGGTTTTTTAAGACTGAGTTCTGTCAACTTCTCCTCCCCTTTCAGTGTTGGTATTTCCTATTGTCTGAACTCAGGCTTCACTTTCCTGTCCTTAAACTCAACAGGGAAAATCTGTTGTTAAAGGCAGGAGGGTATATAATTTGAAATGCTAACTTTCTAGCATAGTAAAATCATAGGGTAAATGAAAATACACTGTTTTTGCTATGAATATTGAAAGCACCCTTTCAGATTGGGATAGATCCACTGGTATATAAAGGGCTAAGAGATGGCCAGTGATACGGTTCAGTGGATAATGGCATTTGTTCCCATACAGTGTAAGCCTAATGACCTGACTTTGATTCCTGCAACCTACATAAGTTTTTACATGTACACTGTAGCAAGTGCCATCCTCACCTCTCCATACCCCATCTCCTTGTCTCTATGTCTCTGTCTCTATCTCTCGTCATGTATACACAAACAAAAGAGTAATAATAATAATAATAATAATAATAATAATAATAATAATAATAGTAAATAAATAAATTTAGAAAAACCAAAAGTCTGAGCATCCTTGCTTTGGACAAACTGGCTTGTGGTCCCTGTTTAAACAGTGATATGTAACACAGCATTTCTTAAATCTGCACGTAGTTTGGAGCACTCCTTAGAGCATCAGAACTTACATTCTACAGCCATCCGAGCATGCTCAGATGGATGTCCCAGAGATGCACCAAACATCCTGGGTTCAGTCACCCAGCTCCTCCCTGCCTCTCTTCATTCCTCCATAGCCCAGAACAATCTGCTTCCACTTAAAAATCCCTCTTCCCCCATCACCTTCTCTTAACTACTTCTCAACCTGATTTATTCACCACCTAGAGTATGATTATATAGGGATAATAACCAGTACTGTGCCTTAAATAAAATGAGTCCCTTCCAACTTCTCTAAAACATAGCTTTGTACTGCTCATCAAAGAACCTTAAAGTGACCATGCTTTTGATGAAGCCTTTCAGGATAATTAATACTATGAAAACCAAACTATGATAGAATGTTACATGAAAAATATAATCATAAAACTTGATATATGTATTTTTCTACAAATGAAAAGGGTTTTTTTTTGTTTTTATTTTTGTTTTTTTTGTTTTTGTTTTTGTTTTTTTTTTTTTTGTTTTTTTTTTTTTTTTTTTTGAGACAGGGTTTCTTTATATAGCTCTGGCTGTCCTGGAACTCACTCTGTAGACCAGGCTGGCCTCAAACTCAGAAATCTGCCTGCCTCTGCCTCCTAAGTGCTGGGATTAAAGATGTGCACCACCACTGCCCAGCTACAAGTTAAAAGTTAAATAGAAGCTGCATGTGGTGGTATATCCTAGGAGGAAGACTACAGATTCCAAGGTAGCCTAGGCTACTTAGTCAGAGCTTGTTTCTAATAAACCAGATGAACTACTTACATTTCTCCTTTCTAAATATATTTAGCATAAATATATAACTTTCCTTTTTTTAAAGATTTTATTTACTTATTTTATGTATATGAGTATACACTGTATCTGTACAGATAGCTGACAGATAGCTGTGAGCTTTCATCTGGTTCTTGGGAATTGACTTTTAGGACCTCTGCTTGCTCCAGCAGACCCCCGCTCGCTCAGACCCTGCTTGCTCTGGCCCAAAGATTTATTTACTATTATAAATAAGTACACTGCATCCGTCTTCAGACAAACCAGAAGAGGGCATCAGATCTCATTACGGGTGGTTGTGAGCCACCATGTGGTTGCTGGGATTTGAATTCAGGACCTTCGGAAGAGCAGCCGGTGCTTTTGCCTGCTAAGCCATCTCACCTGCCCATAACTTTCCTTTTTAGCATACACTCTAGTTTTAGATTTATAAACTCTGAATGTAGAAAAGTATGGCAATGCCTGAAGAAGAGAGATCATTGTTGAGAGCTTCCTCTGATATAACTTAATTAGTGCACCTGGCATCACATTGAGAAGAATCGTTGCATTTACTTAATTTGTAATAAAACTGTTGTTAGATGAACATAACCCCAAAAGTTTCCATGCTGTTTACTAAGCTGGGTCTCCAGTTGCATATATTGTCTCTCCCCAACTCTGTCATTGTTTCACTTTGCATCTGTTAGGTTTTTTTCTTCTTTGGTTGATACTGCTGTTCTTACCTGTTGAGATTTATGGTTCTGGTGAGGAGCACTTTCAGCTCCGTGTCTTTAGCAAACATCGTCTCTGTCATCTATCTAGTCACTTGTACATAAGCAATGAGCAACATTATGGCATTGGTAGACTGACTTGGAAGCCTGTTCTGGGCCTGTCTGATAGAGCAGACAGGCAACAGGACAGGAAGGGGCTTTAGAAGCATGAGGACATTTCATAAAGAATCAAAAAGAATAGCAGGAAGCCAAGGAAGAGACTTTAAGAACTGAACATTGGAACGGAACAAGGATGAAGAATGGGGACTCTAGAGCCTGGCGTCTGCCTTAGTGGCTAGCACACAGACTAAATCATTTGCTGATTTGCAGCATTCTTGCAGAGACAGTACCTGATAGGCTCAGATCTGTGCACATTCACCTCATATAATATGTATCATTACTCCAAGACACAGAAACTATTATGCCCTGTGATAGCCCAGGGCTCTAGAGTTACAAAAAGATCTAAAAGCCCAAGCTATTAAGTTTCACTATTCAGCCTCACTGGTGTATGACACATTATATCCAACTTTCAACTTTTGTGCTATTTGTTTCATTTTATCCAATGAAGGCATGAATCAAATGGTCCCCTGACAGTTATAGGATGAATTGCTCATGATTTCAGGAAACATGCTATAGTCATAAATTTAACGCTAATACATTTTTCTTTTTTCCCCAGAAAGAAGAAATTATCAAACTTATCATTGAAATATGTGGTAAGATTTAATTATCCAGAATGTGAAATGCTCTATACAATATCAGCCCCACGGTGTGCTGTGTTGCAGAGCTAATGTGGGTCGTTCAGGAGATACATGTACATTGTTGGTGGGAAAATGGGAGCCTTATCTGAAAAGTCAGTGGAAAATGGCGAGGTGACATTGAGGGAGGCTGAGAGGCACCCTGAGAGACAACTGCTTTCTTGTTTTTGTTTTTGTTTTCAAAGCTGTCTGTGCAGTGGGAGGCTGCAGGGTGTGGGTTTATATAGCATTTATATGCACTGTGCTCATCTGTAGTCAGTGCCTCACCTGAGTCTGGGAAGAGAACTGGCACCATGGCGATTTGGTTGTAGGAGCCACAAGCACCTGGAGACTAGCTAAGTGGCTGCCACGTGCTTTCCCCTACGCCCGGATTTCTTTCCAAAGTGAGTTTTGAATGTGATTTCTGCAACTGCATTCAATCTCACAGGCAGGAAGACATTCAGGGGTTCGCCTTGTTTCACAAGGAAATCTAAATTCTTCCATGCCTGACACTTCAGACTTAGAGTTACCAGACAGAGGGAATAAGGAATAAGCTGAGCTACAGGCAGAAGATGGCTAGGATAATGATGATTTCCCTGTTTGAAGTGGACAAAGGCGAGAATAGCACCCAAATCCCAGCAATTTTTTTGTCTCCTAAGAAACAGCCTGAGACCTCTGGTAATAGGACAATTTAGACACGGCTTCTGGATTAGATGTTTGGGGACTCCATCTACTTATTGACCAGTATTTTCTGGAATCCCTCTTGTCAAGGGACTCATAGTACAGAGGGACTGCTAGCCTCCTTGATAGCATGGAATTCATGGAAGTTATAGTAATCCTCATGGGGGGAGGGGATAAAGCAGTCACCACATGAAACAGTGGCTTTCATGTAGAGTCAAGGGCCCTAATCTTCCCGCCAATTAAATCCTACCACCTGTCACTTTATCCATCTGTCATATCAGTGAACAAATCTCCAGTTTTACTTAAAGATAAGGCTGAAGGCTAAAATAGTGACATCGGTCTGTAGATTAAATACAAACTTTAGAATGAAGAAAACAAATTCAGGACAGTAGTAACCTCTCAGAGAGAGGGGAACAGAAGCAAGGAGGCTTATACAGAGCAGGTTAAGTTATATATATATATATATATATATATATATATATATATATATATATAT
>JADRCD010180421.1:0-12500 GCA_019843815.1 Montemys delectorum
CAGGTAACAGAGGCTTCTTTATTTGGAGTTTCCCTACAGCTTTTGTGAACTACCCTGGAGAAAGCAACGTGCAACTCCATGTACATCTTGGCTATGCACAGCACTTAGGAGAACCAAAGTCACAAACACCACAGGTCAGTGAGAAGACAGCAGAGTCAAGCCAAACCCCACAGCACAATACAGTCAGAGGACTCTGGGAGAATGCCAGTGACCTGAGCCAGCACAGACCCTGAGAAAGGGCCCTCATCAGGAGGCTGTGGAGATGAAGAGTCAGACCTCCACAAGCAAGCTTTACGGAGGGATTGTGCTCAGTGTGCTCACTGCCTGGTTACACACCCAAAGAAACGTGTGAACACCTGTAGGGCCTGAGTTCAAATCCCCAGCAATCATGTGAAAGCTGGGCATCAGCATTGCAGGGGAAGAGACACAGAGACACGAGGACCCCTAGAACTCAGGACAGCCAGCCTAGGCAAATCAGTGAGCTCCATGTTCAATGAGAGACCCTATCTGAAAGGATAAGATGGAGAGCAATAGAGAAAAATCCTGAATGTTGACCTCTAGACTCCATACACATGTGCATACACCCACATGAACATGTTCAGGCTCCATATACAAAATGAAGAGGAAGGTAACTCTAAGGCAACCTACCTGTCCTGGTATTATCAATGTGACACAACCTAGAGTCACCTAGAAGAGGGGACCTAGTTGAAGAATTGCCCAGGTCTGTCTTGCTTGTGGCCATGTCTGTAAGAGACTATTTTGATCGATGCTTGATATGGGAGGGTCCAGCCCACTGTGGGTGGCATCATCACTAAGCCTGTGGTCCTGGGCTTAATAAGATAGCTAGTTGGGAGAGGAATCAGGCCAGGGAGCATCTTAAGAGGCATTCTTCCCTGGTTTCTGCTTTCATTTCGTGCCTTCAGTTCCTTCCCTTGGTGATGGGCCATCATCAGGAAGTGTAAACTGAAATAAACTGTTCCCCAAAGTTGCTTTTGGTTCTATCACAGCAAGTAAGAAAGTAAGTAGAGCGCATGCCTTCATGAAGCCAAAGTAAACAAGCAGTCAGGGATATGAAAACAGGCGTACGGTAAGCTTGTGGTAAGAACTGAAGGGAAAAGAGTCACCTCAGGAGCAATGCAACTCTAATCACCAAGGGAGGGAAGGTTAAACCAGGGTGGGGAGGCAGGAGTGGGTGTGGAGCATCCTCATAGAAGCAGGGGGAGGGGGGATGGGATAGGGGGTTCCAGAGAGGAAAAAGGGGAAAGGGATAACATTTGAAATGCAAATAAATAAAATATCCAATAAAAAAGAAAACAAAAGCAGCAACAACAAAAACCTGAAAGGATCCAAGAGAGTGAAACTAAAGGGTGGGGTCTGAGATCAGAGCCCAGCTGAGTATAGGAATGCCTAGTAGTCTGTAACTGGAGTCCCTGAAGGAGAGCCATGGAACAGCTAGAATGGAGACATTAAGCTGAGGGGAAACCACTGTCCTGAGGGCTCTATCTCACCAGATTGCAAGAATGGACCAGGATTCCCTCACCGAGAGAAGCTATAAAATCATTGACCTTTGAAGATAAAGAGGAAGTCAACTGGGCAGGACCACCAAATAAAGAGCATATCACTGATGAAGACAGACTGGCATTGTGAGATAAACAGAGTGAGGGGACTGTGAGCAGCCAACACACTCAGATGACTCCTGTGGTGGGTGACTGGGGTGTGGATTTCACTGAGCTGAGGAAATTGGGTTCGTTTTCCTGGGTGGCCTGAGAGGCTTCTCAAAAAGAAACCAACATCTGACCTGGTGACAGTCTGCAGTAGATCTGCCTTACCCTGACAAGGGGCCATCAACAATCCATGGACATCCTGGGTGGAGCAGAGCCCACACAGAGCAAGAGGCCTGGTCTGGCTTCAGGTGGAACACACATCTCAGATTCAAGTTTCTTGCATCTGGAATTCTGGCCCTTATTCCAGAGATGCCTCCAATCTTTGGCTCAGGACCACAGGTCATACCTCAGGCTCCCCATGGTCTCAGGCATGTGATTTACAGCTGTTCTGGGTGTCTAGTCTACACATAGCACACCATGGGATATTGCAGGCCCCCAGCATCATAAACCAAATTCTTAAATAAATCCCCTCCCCTATATCGTTCAGGCTCCAGAAACCAGGACACACTGTAAGACACCAGAGTAGAATAGATGTGCAGCTCAAAATAGCAACCAAGCTGCTATGTCTAAGTAGAAACATGCTCAACTCTTATCGAAAGGAAAATACTGTAAGATTGGCTTGTACGTTATCATAATTTGCCATAGTAATTCTGATCAAGCTCAGTGACATTGAACACTGAGTGCCTGGGATCAGGAGATGCTCAGCCAGGACAGTGCTTGGTCATGTATGCTGATGTGTGCCAGGGAAGCTGAGACATAGGTCCCTGGGGCTCACTGGTCAGCAGACTAGGCTATTTGGGGAGTTCCTGGACAGTGGGAGACTTTGTCTCAAAAACAAAACAAGATAAATAATACCTAAGAAATGACACCTGAGTTTGGCCTTTGACCTCTCTACATACATGTGTGCATGCAACATGCACACATGCAGTAGGCATGCATTCATTTCCAAGCCATGTTCCAGCAGGGTTCAACAGGTTTGGATGGGAGTCTCCTTTGCCAAGGACCTGTTTGAGGAATACCCTTAAGTCAGGAGTTAGAGCAGCCGCCCAGCTTTCCATGAAATCTTGACAGGTTTGGATTGGAACTGCATTCAGTCTGTGCTGGATCGGAGAGCCAAACTGCCAGTTCTGCCCCTATTCTGAGGCACACATAAGACAGCCCATAGAAAGGCTTGATAAACAAAGATAAGGGCACATACACACAGGCAAAGATGGGGCAGGGGCAGGAGTTTCATCTTGGTGTCTAATGATGTAACAAGCGGCCTCAAAAACAAGATGCAAAATCACCTGGTTTAAAGTACAAATTCCCAATGAATTTAACAATAACATTTAGAGCCATGTAGATATCTAGCAATTCAGTGGCCACCTTCAAAAAGCAGAACTCATGGTGTCACTGCAAGGTCCTACCAGGCCACCAAACCTCCACTTCAGATACATACTCGTGTGTGTGTGTGTGTGTGTGTGTGTGTGTGTGTGTGTGTGTGTGCAAACACACATCACACAGTTATCCCTGGCGTGGACCAGCTGGCACTTACCAGACAGACTCCAGGGGCGTATCTGTCTATGTCTATCAGTGACATAGTGCCAACTAGCCACAGCAGCAAAGAAAACTCCCCCTGCTGTCTTGTTGTGCAAACTCCTGCTTAGAATGCCAGTAGGCAAGAGTTCAATTCCAGACTTAAAACAGCTGATGTGCTCACTCACAAAATACCACCTTCGGGGAAGAACACTCCCCCTTTTCCACTAGAGACTCTGTGCCTGTGATGAACTTGTCTGTCCTGTCTCCACACATCGGTGAGCCTCTAATCAGCAGTATAGTCACTTGCATTTTTATGTTGTATGTAAATAAATTCATGGGATGTGTTCTCTCTTCTGGCTGTGTCCCCCCTTGCTATGGAGCTGTAAACATTCACTTGTCTGTGTGTTCAGTATTTCATTGCAAGGGTGTTCATGTGTTTATCAAAGCCCACACAGCATAAATCCACAGAGCCCAGAAGTTCAGAGAACTGCGAGCAAAAAATTTACAAAACACCATCAGCAGAGCAACATCATACAAGGAACTGAGACAGAACATGGCTTGGCACAAGCCATGAGAAGCTCCAGCAGGGTTAAATGAGAAATAAATGGGAGCCTGCCTGTCTAGTCAGAGTTGCAACCTCAAAGTGAAAAGCAACAAGTGCCTGAGATAGCCAGGCTCACAGTGTACACAGAGCTTCCTAGGAGCCGCATAGCAACCAAGGAAGCCTCTGTATTAAAGGTCTCTCCAAGGAGCAAAGCCAACGCTTTAAATAAAGATTACACACCAAACATTTCTGAGCGTGGATAGGAGCCACTGGGATTGTACAAGGATAAGTAAGGGGGGAGGGTTAGGGTTAGGGTTAGGGTTGTGGGCCATAGTAGATGATGGAGAGATGGTGGTGGTGGGTGGAGGGAAGGGATGGTGATGGTAGACATGTGGGCAGTGGGAGTAGTGGGGAGGTGGAAGGTAAAGTGACTGTAAAATGTTGATGGCCTACAGCCAGGGAACTGACCTCTTAACTGTCAAGACTGCAAGTTTTATGGTATTTACACTGTATCCCAATCAACAAGAAACATAATAACAAAGAGTTACAAGCCTTAGGAAGTTTTGCAGTTCCTTCTGCTCAAGGCTGTCAGTTCTCAGCTTTCTGCTCCAACTGTCATGTCTGCTGCCTGCTGCCATGCTTTCTCCACCATGATGGGCTCTAACTGCCTAGATCCATAAATCCAAATAAACTCTTCCTTCTGTAATTGCCTCTGTCATGGTACCTTTATTGTAGCAACAGAAGTAACTAACTCAACAAGAAGGAGTGCACGGAGACAGATGAGTGTCAGACAAATGAGATGAGTGTCGTAAGGTTTCCACCATTGTGGCAAAACACCAGCCAAAAGCAACCTGGGGGAGGAAGGGAATTAGCTTATTTCAGTTTATAGCTTGTAGCTCATCATCCAGGGAAGCCAGGGCAGGACTCAAGGTAGGCATCTAGAGACAGGAACTGATGCAGAAGCCATAGAGGATCACGGCTTACTGGCTTGCTCCTCGTGGCCTGCTCAGCCTGCTTTTTTTGTACCGTCTAGGACCACAGGTACAAGGGTAGCTCCACTCACAGTGATCTGGGCCCACACACATCATTGATCAAGATGTATCACTGGCTTGCCCACGGGTCAATCCGATCTGGGTATCTTCTCAACTCAGGTTCCCTTTCCCAAAGTGTCAAGTTGGCATAATATACTAGACAGCATAATTAATCCATTGTCAACTTGACACACAAACATGTAACCATTCAACCAGAACCCTTTCTTTTTTTTTTTTTTTAAGATTTATTTATTATTATAGATAAGTACACTGTAGCTGTCTTCACACATGCCAGAAGAGGGCATCAGATCTCATTACGGGTGGTTGTGAGCCACCATGTGGTTGCTGGGATTTGAACTCAGGATCCTCAGAAGAGCAGTCAGTGCTCTTACCCACTGAGCCATCTCACCAGTCCTTTAAACATTTTTTTTTTTTTTTTGGTTTTTTTCGAGACAGGGTTTCTCTGTATAGCCCTGGCTGTCCTGGAGCTCACTCTGTAGACTAGGCTGGCCTCGAACTCAGAAATCTGCCTGCCTCTGCCTCCTAAGTGCTGGGGTTAAAGGCGTGCGCCACCACCACCGGGCTCAGAACCCTTTCTTTACCATTTGTCCCCACAATGACACTTTAACATTACCATCATAATGACGTAGAAAACATCCCAACCTTTAAAAGACTTCACAGCCTTTAAAAATTCAAGCCCTCTAAACATCTGGTCTCTTTAAAATATCCAAAACTCTCTAAACGATCCAAAATCTCTTTAAAAGTTCAATATCTCTCCATAATCCCAAAGTCTCTTAACTGTGGGATTCTGTAAAATAACTTCCTTGCACCAAGAGGGGAAAGCCAGGCACAGACACAATCAAAGCAAACCCAAAATCTAACAATGTAAAACCCCAGTGTCAGATGGAAGGACTCAGAATCGCTAGGCTCCCAAGGGATCTTGTCTCAAAAGTGCAGGCTTCCAGTCCACAGCTGCAGCGGTCCTTGGCAGTTGTTTGATGGTACTAACATCTCGAAACACTCACGTCTCGGCTACAGCTTGGAGTTGTAACCTCTTTTGGGCTCCCCTCAGTGACTCTGACCCTGCCACATGATGCCAAGCCTCAGCCTCTCTCATTGACCCCTTCAGTTCAGGATTGTCAGTGCTTCTGAGGCCGCGGACTCTGGCCTCTCCCAGCCTCTCCTGGTGCCAAGCCTCAGGTGCTCTGCATGCAGGGCCTTTCATGGCTTTCAGATCAGCATCATCTGGGAAATTCTCACACCTCAAGTAAGCCTTTGCCCTCTCTGGACCACAGCTTTTGTATGCTGACCCTGAGTAAATACGCACAGACTTCTGATCTTCAAGGATTCTGGTCTCTTAACCACAGTGGGTTCTTTAGACCCAATGACCAGCATCAATTGTCTTGGTAAAGCAAAATTTCACTTTAGTGCTGTTGGCCTCTTGTTAATCATCATGGATTCTTCAGCCCCAGACAATCAGAACTTCAAATTCTTAATAAAAACAAAACAAAACAAAACAAAAATCACATGACAAAGTCTTTGAAAAACTTTAAAACTTCCATCTGAGACCTCACAAGCCAGGCTTGTGCTCCAAAAAATTTAGGCCTGTCACAGCAATATTCCACGAGCTGATACCAATTTCTCTCTTAGTTGTATTTCTGTTGCTTGCTTACTGGCTTGCTCAACCTGATTTCTTATAGCACCCAGGACTACCAGCTAAGGGTTGGCCCCACCTACATCAAGCTGGGCCCTCCCACATCAATCATCAATCAAGAAAATGCACTGCAGGAGAATCTTGGTGAGACATTTTTTTGATTGAGGTTCTCTCTTTCTAAATAACTGTAGCTTTGTATCAAGTGATATAAGTGATTATTTTTTTTAAATGTATTAGTGTTCATCTGTTGTTTATTTGAAGAGGATGCAGTGCACATGTGTAGGTGGGAGAATTTGTGGAAGTTGGTTCTCACCTTCTACCATACAGGTCCAAAGAATGAAGTCAGGCCATCAGGCATCTGTATCTGCTAAACCATTTCCCTGGACCCTTTTCCCACTTTAACACAAGGTCTTGCTAAGTTGTAATTCTCCAGCCTCAGAGTTCCAAGTATCTAGGATCACAGGCATAAATCGCCCAGGATGTATTTTGTTTTTAATTTTTTTTTTTTTTTTTTTTTCTTTTTTTTTTTTTTTTTTTTTTTTGCCAGGGTTTCTCTGTGTAGTCCTGGCTGTCCTGGAACTCACTCTGTAGACCAGGCTGGCCTTGAACTCAGAAATCCACCTGCCTCTGCCTCCCAACTGCTGGGATTAAAGACATGCGCCACCACTGCCCGGCTTATTTTAGTTCTTAAACATCATTTTATTTTTAATTATCAGTGTAAGCTCCTCACTTGTGTGTGTGTGTGTGTGTGTGTGTGTGTGTGTGTGTGTGCGTGTGTATACACATGTGCAAATGCACAGGTACCCAAGGAGGCCAGCAGGTGTCAGATAACCTGGACCTAGAGTTATAGTCATTTGTGGGAACTGAACTCAGGCCTCTGGAAGAGCTACTAATGCTCTTTACCAGTGAACCACCTCTCCAGCCCCTTAAACCTTTTATTTTGATGTAGTTTGAATGTGAGAAAAGTTGCTGAATAGTATTAAGTTGTTGTAAACCCTTTGACTGAGCCCGTGGGGCGGAATGTAATAGAGCCATGGTAATGTTATCAAAGCTAAGAGATATCCAGTTTCTTTAAAAGTAACAGTCTCTCTGTTGGAGTTCAGATAATGTAAATTCCAGGTTGACTGTTTGGTAGAGTTCTGGAGTTTAGGAATCAGACTCATGCTGACCCCACAGAGGTACTCACCCTTGACGCAGAGCTGAGTCCTGTGTGTGGCTCCATCCCAGATCCTGACTTCACCTCTGCTGCCACAAATGTGTCTCCCGATTCATCTCTCATTGGCCCCAACCCAGCTAACACTGTCCCAGGAGTAACTTTCTCATGCCATTGTGAAGTACCCCTAGCAGCCCCAGCATGCAGAGGTCAACACACCTTGAATTACCAGGTAAAAATGGTAAAATGGTCTCAACAGGGGAAAAAAAAAAAAGCCATCTTTGAAATGCTCAAAAATCGTGAGCAGTCACAACACCAGGCAGAAACTACAGCTAAGTCTCTGGAGGTGTCTGTGAGTCGCAGGTCAGCTCCAGCTGCGTGGAGCACTGGCCTGGCAGGGGACAGGGTTTCATGGACTTGCCCTTCACACCCTAAGGTCCAGTTCAGGCCTCTTTCCCAACTCCCTGCCACTTGACTGTGGCCTGTCAGTCTTCCTCCGTACTTCTCACCCAAGTCCCCCATTCCCAAAGTCAGCAGACACCTTGAAGAAGCTGAGTCTTTCAATTTCAGTAACGTCAAGCAATGATGGCCACCCTCCCTGCACCCTCTTGGGTCTCTGGGAAAATCTCTTGGGCTCCCCTTAACTTTCCATACCCCTTTTCTACCTCTGCCATGGCTACGTGCTCATCAAATACTGAATCTGCTCAGGCTTCAGACATGTGGTCCCCATACCCCAGTTCACCTACGGTTTATCGAGACCTCCTTGGGGGATGCTTCAACACCTTACCTCCTGCTTCTCTTTCAATAGCAGCTTCAAGGCTATGTGAGCTCCCATCTCACTCACTCCTCCACTACATACAGGCTGACTGAATCATTCAGATTTTGGAAGCTCCTGCTTGGCAGCCATAGGTCTAGCCCCATAGAGACCACATTCTAAAAAATGTGGCTGTGTCACACAATTTAGTATACATTCTTTTTTCTTTTAATGACATTTTCTAATGACTTCTTGTGTGGTGGTCTGAATAAGAATGGCCCCCATGGGCTGGAATAGTTTTGGAAGAATTAGAAGGTGTGGTCTTGCTGGAGGAGGTGTGTCACTGTGGGGTGGGCTTTGAAGTTTCAAAAACCCATGCGGTTCCCAGTTATCTGTCTCTTGCTTGTGTAAGTAAACGCTCACATACTGCTCCAGCACCGGACATGCCTGTCTGCTGCCTTGCTACCTGCCATGATGGTCATGATGGTCATCCCACTAAAACCATACCCCAAATTCTCCTACAGCTACAGGAGACGTTGCCAAAGAGTTCAGCCAGACTGTTCAAGAGTCATTCAGCACTTGAGGCAAGTTAGAAATGTGAAAGGTTGTTAAGTGGGCAACTCGGGAGCTGGTGGGATTCAAAAACATGGTAGTTTTGTACTTAATCTTTACAACAGCAAAGAACCATTTCTCAATGGATCATGGAAATGTCTAAAGCAGCAGCTCTCAACCTTCCCAACGCTGAGACCCTTTAATACAGCTCCTCATGTGGCGGCAACCCCCAACCATAAAATTACTTCATTGCTACTTCATAACTGTAATTTTGTTACTATTATGAATCTAATGTAAATGCCTGATATGCAGGATAGCTGATATTTAACCCCCGAAAGGGCTGCAACCCACAGGTTGAGAACTCCTGGGCTAGACAATGGGCTAGACCCAGAACAGACTTCCTAAAGTTCCACCCGCATCAAGGAAAGGCTATGATTGTTGTTTAGGATCTGCTGCCTGTCTAATCCTGTAGCAGCTTAGATGAAACTATTATACCTAAAATGTGTGATTTGCAAATCCATGAGGCACTGAACACAGCACCCCTTCCAGCAAGGACACGATTCTTCTTCACAACATCTGACTGCACACCACACAGCCAGGGCTTCAGAAGTCGAGCGAACCAAGCTTCAGTGTATGGCCTGATCCACCACACCACCTTCCTTTTCACTGAACAAAGACGTGTTTGAGCCAAGTTATGGTTTAAAATTCAGTCTGAAACCTAATATGTGCATGACCACACTCAGCAAGTGCAATGGAAGCTCAGCTCTTTTTACCATAACCATATTATTCTATGGCTCCATCTGCTTCTTTCACAGAACTGATAAGAGCCAACTGTAGTGAGAATTTTGGTTCTTTTTTGTTGTTGTTGTTGTTGTTGTTGTTGTTGTTGTTGTTGTTGTTGTTTTTCGAGACAGGGTTTCTCTGTGTAGCCCTGGCTGTCCTGGAACTCACTCTGTAGACCAGGCTGGCCTCGAACTCAGAAATCTGCCTGCCTCTGCCTCCCAACTGCTGGGATTAAAGGCGTGCGCCACCACTGCCCAGCTGAGAATTTTGGTTTCTTAAAAAGCCCAGTTATGTTATATGAATATGTTTTTGTCGTAATCCCAGGTGTGAGGTAGGAGGTTGTGTCACGGCGGGTGATTATGATTTGCCTCATGCTCTAGCAGGGGTGTGATTTTTGCCAGCTGCAGATAGTTTAATTCTGGGGACTCTGGAGAGGGTATAAAGGAGAGAGCCCAATACGACCTGTGGTAGCTGCTGCTTTGCCTGCTGCTGCCCTCAATGCTACTGGTCCATTGCTGGATTGCTGCTTGGAGATAGCCTGATGACGAAGACTGGACTTGCCCCTAATCAGCAGGAAGTAGTCTAAAGAAGTCTGTGCCCTCTCTGCTCCTTCTAACCTTCTTTCTCTCCTACCTAGTGTTAGGGGGTTGGAAAGGATTAGAATGGAATGGTGGGATAAGGGTTGGAAGGGACATAGAGGTATAAGAAGCCAATAAAATAGCTAATAATAAATAAATAAGCCAACAACCAATGCTTAGTGCCTCTGTGACATTGACTGGCTCAGGACAGAGAGGAGGGCTCTGCCCAGGTACCTGGGGTCTGGCCCACACTTGTGCTGTAGAGTGCCCAACAACACCCCTCAGCTCATTCTCACCCACCTGGCTCTGTGCCTACAAGGAGGATGACCTTGTGGGACATTAACCTATTCCCTATGCCCTGAGCTCCTACCTGGGACTGGCAAATGGGAGTCCGGCTGGAGATGGATGGGCTGGGTCAGCACATCATCTTCCCTTAAGCAGTTGGCAGGTGACATGCACACTCAACCAAACCGTGAGAAATGGTGCACTAGAGAAAAGTCATTGACTGCTTGGAGACTGAGCCTCACAGTCCCCCCTTCCCCCCCCCGACTACCCGAAGGACGGAGAGCACCAAGCATATCAGCTATGTTTTATTATATATCTCTTGATTGCCAGAACCTAGACGGAAGGTTCTGCTGTAAAACAGAGAAAGTGGGAAATAAAAAGAAAAGCAGCCACAAGATTAAATGCTGGAGTATAGATGAGGGGGAACACAGGGCCTGCCTGGGGTGAAGGTGCCTGGTCACTGGGCCCAGAGCACTAGTAGCATGAGCCCAGGGAGCTGAGCCCAATGATCGCAGCAGAATAAGGGCATGGGGTAGTCCGGAGACCTGGGGACGCAGAGGAGTCCCATCCCGACCCACCCAATGGATCACCAATCCAGGTTGCACCAACAGGCTCCTTCCTCAGTATCTTCAGGTTAGAACAGCCTGCCCTACAAACACACACACACACACACACACACACACACACACACACACGGAATCCAGGCATACATACTCACACACTTGCAAGCAGAGCTTCTGATGTCAGGGCTCTACCTCAGGCTCGGCTACCAACTTCAGAATCAAGGTGTGTGCTTGTCTCCCTGGTAGACTGATGAGGCCACTGCCCACACAGATGTTTAGCAGCTTGGGGCCCCAGCAGGGGGAACAGCCTGCCAGATACTGTGGACGTGAGGGAAAGTTTCATGGAGACCTTCCGGTGGTAGGCTCAGTCAGGGAGGCACAGAAACCAGCTCTGAGACCAGCTCCTCAAGATTAGCTTTGCCCCTCAGTAACCAGTCCAAGAGGAAGCACAGTGCCAGCAGGCTCGTGCCCAGCAGGTCCCCCAGGCCCGTGAGGTAGGGGATACAGTGGTTGTCAGGATCCAGGGCTTGGTGCCAGGTCAGCCGAACCATCACTTCTGCCAGGTACAGCAAGATTACCACCTGCCAGAAGAGGAGAGAGATGCACAACACAAATCCGAGGCTCAGAGACAACCAAGGACACTACCAACCCCAGTGTATTCCCCTTCTCCAGCTTTGCTTGGGGCCTGCAGCGTCTTGGTCATGTGTTGGAAGCTTAGTTTCCACTGTGGCACTGAGATTGGGGGGAGGAACTTTCTGAGCTGAGGCCTCATGAGAAATGGGAAGGTTGTGAATAGACTGATACCTTCTTGAGGGAGTGGACCCAGTCCCCCGGATTCTCAAAACAAGTCGTTAAGGAGCCAGGCTGGGGCTGGGGCTACTGACTGGCTTTCTCATGCATACTCACGGCTGGCTCCTTGTCCACTTTCCAATGTCTGTCGCGTGCTGGTTGGACCCCCTAACAACTTTAAGTGTAAGTAAATCAACTTCATTACCCAGCAACACAGACCAGGGCCAGCTGTCATCTAAAGAAGGCTCTGGACTCAACCATCATAAACCCCTTCTAGCGGCTGGGTCCTGCCCTGGCCTCTGAAGTGCTACACGGGCGTGTTGCCTCTCACCAGCCGGGACCCTCCCTGCTTGAACCTATCCCTTGGGAGATTTGCTGAGTCCCTCAGGAAGCTTCCAAGGAGCAATCCAATCACATGGCCCTACTCTGGTTCCACAGTCCCTACAACCTTTACTAGTTCCTGCTTCGCTCCTTTTCCCTAAGTAAACTCGGACTTGCCTAAGTGTAGAGACAAAGAAACGCTTCAGTGAACCCTCCTGAAACTGCCGTAGTGTCTATTGGCCGCTCTGCTGACACTCTAGGCCACCAGGGACATTAGCCAGCTGGCGTCTCAGCAGTGCTGAGGACTGCCC